>JANHGN010007654.1:98347-186010 GCA_024605025.1 Megaceryle maxima | reverse complement strand
CCCTTTCTTATTTGGTGTTTTCCAGCAGTGCAAAGACTTAATATTAAACTTTTTTATAAAATAGGGAATTTTATTTGTATATATTTTTTTTTTTTTTTTTTTTTTTTTTTTTGGTATAATGGTCAAATAGCTATAAACAGGATTATGTTTTTCTTGAGGGGAATGGCCTGGTGAAAAGCACTAAAAGTGTTATAAACGATAGGGGACGAGAGAGTTTGTTGTAACAGTTCAAATAGATGAAACTTTTTTTCTCCCAGCACTACTGCTCTCCCAGTTTTCCTCCTATGGCTGTCTTCTGCTTACATTGCAAGAACTGGAAGTGTTGGAGTGTAGGGAAGTGGGGAGCAGGGGTTTGTATGAGAAATCCATGCATTGTGTCCCTCAAGATTAGGGATGCTTCAGAAAGCATTAAAATATACCATAAGTGTTTTAATGAACATGTTTTCTTTTCAATCTGCATAAAATGATAAACCAAAAAGCAAACATCAGCTTTTCATGTAATATTTGTTTCCTGGTTAACCTTCCTGGTTTTGGGAAAACAGCCTGTGTATGAAAATGAACACTTTCAAGTGTTATTAATTAGTGCAGAAAACTGATTCTAATAATGTTGAATGCAGATTTAATTTTTTTTTAATGGTATCTTAATTTGAACCTCCATTAAGTTTTGAAATGTTGGAAGGTATTGTATTCAAAGGTGTAAGAGAACACCTCTGCAGTGTGTCCCCAGCTGTCTACTGAAAAGGGAACAAGCTGTGTAATCTAGTCAGTTGTTACAGAAAATAAACAATACAGGTCCCTTTGAACAGTGGTAGGAAAGACTGGATAGAAAACCAGATACAGCAACTGAGAAAGCATCATCCTGCAGCTGCTCTCTTGCAGAGAGTCCATGTTTCCTGCAAACTGTGAAACATTTCAGCCTTCATTAAGGCTTCAAGTCCTTGGGGACTTGAAATCATGAGGAGCTATAGGTCAGGAGTTTTCCAGGTGCAGGGCTGGGATACCTTCTCAGAGGTGCCAGATGCTCTCTGCTTTCACTGGCATTAGTAATACTCAGGACTCTTGAATTCTTTTTGCTTAGTTCTGTTGCTAGGTAGAGTTTGGGATTGTGAAGGTTAAGTAATGCTAATTTGTAGTGAAGCCTCTACCAGAATTACTATGTGTATGTCAGCCTTTCAGTATGGAGAGTTATGGCACATTTTATTTCTGAACTGTGCTTTTTGCTGTACCAGATCCCAGCTTGTTTAGAGCAGAGAGTGTCAGCTAATGTCGAAGCAAGCAATGATTAGGTGATACAGGCAGTTATTTATAATAGGCATATGAAAGGGTAAAACAGTTCAGTACAATATAAGCTAACTGAATGTAATCCAAACCAAACTGGGGGGGTTAGGTTTCTTAAAGCTTAATAGTTTGTTGGTTTTGGGTTTTTTTTAAATCTTATTTGATTAGTACTTTTTTGAATTAGGATAAGGAGTCTTTTCTTCTCTTCCCTACCTTCCATACCAGTTCTGTCACACTAGCACATGCACCTGATTCTGGATGTAAACCTGATAATTTTTAATAGTGAGGTCCTAGCATGTTCACTGCTGAATTAATGCACTGGTATCTTCAAACATAATTTTCTCTAAGGCAGGAGTGATGTCCCTTAGCCTGTGATCTGCCTACAGCTCATGAAATCATCATGACCCTCTGCTGTGTGAATTTTTTTGTTTGTCGTCTTTTTCACCTTTTTGTGTTAATGTATGACCCTAGGTATTGGAAAGCTTTATTTATAATAATATAAGAGATTGTTTCTAGTCCTTGATCTGTGTGAATATGCTTTCAATAAATCCTGTAACATAAGTGGAATTAAATATGTAATGTATTTTGGGGAATTAGCTTGTTACATTGGAAAGCAATCTGGACCCTTAACTAACGACGTTGCTCTTGTGAACTGCCTGGTTTCCTCTCTGTATTCTGTGTGACATAATGTGATAAGGTTGTTTTACCATCTGCATGTATTCTTTTGACACATTGCTGTTAGATTTTGATTTGCTGGTTCAGGAAGTGGAACTTTCCTTGAAAAGTTACTCTATAAACACATGAATGCTTTTCTCAGTATTGGAACTTAACTTTCATATTGAATGCTGACATGATCTGAAGTGAGCATCAGTGACGACCAGAATTACATGTGCTGTTGACAGCTTTGAGGTGTAACAAAAGAAAGTCACTTTATCAAATCTTTATATTCTTTAGATTTATTTTCAGAGAATCTCTGTAATAGTTGAATATAATTTGATAGCCAAACAGCAAGAACAAACTGGAGTAAGTCAGTTTCAATTACTTGCTATGTGATCCTTGGAATAAAACCAATGACAATAAAAAAATCTAAATAATTTAACAAACACAGTGCTGAAATAGCAGCCTGTCTCTGTCACCTGGAGACTAATGAAGATGGATTCCAATTTGGTTACAACAACATTGTGTTCTTCAAGAATTCCAGATCTTAACAGACTTATACTTTCATCTACAAACTCTGTGGTTGGTTTTTAACAAATTGGTTACATTCAGCTAGATTTTATTTAGATGCTTTACAGCATACAGTGTACTGTAATTAATATAGACTATTACTAATCATTAATCTTCCAGTACAGTTGTGTGTGAAAGGTTCACAGGTCCAAACTGCTTCCCAATACACTGAATTAACTCCTTGAGGAGGACTTAAAACCCACTAAGGTTCCAAGGTGATACAGGACATTTGTTGGGCAGAGCTGGGGAATGATATGTTTAGTTTTCTTGGAAACAGTTACAGAACTACATCATCATTAAAGTTCTGCTTTTGACTGATATTCAGATAAAGCCTAGCGTGTCCTTTTTGTTTCTCTTTTTCCAGTCCAGGATATCTGAAAGATTTATGGATAAAATCCTGAGTGGCAATCTTACAAAGTGAGAAGTTGTTTTTTTTATCACAGCATCAGCCAATTTGACCATTTTTAATACCTTGGCAAGAGTGTATGACGAGAGTAAACAAAAAAAAGAAATCCAGAGGAGACTCTCCTGTCTGAGTACACCAATCTGAAATCTAGAATTATTTTTTTCTCTCTCTCTTTCAGATGTAATTTCAAAAGCTCTTGAAGGTAGCTTTCCAAGGTCTGGCAGATGCTGTAGTGTTGCAATACAGTTGTTTAGTGTTTTTCATGAGTCAGTTCTCCTCCCATCAGTGTCCGTATTCAGACAGAGGGTGCAGTTTTAGATTACAGTTGGACTGATTAAGTGTGAGCAATGACCAAAAGGGAGGTCTTTTCTTCTCCAAAGCTTGTTCCTTCCCCCTCCAGTATGTCAACAATATTGCGAGTCTGACCCCACAGTGAACTGATTTAGAGAACTAAGGCTATAGAAAACTTACACTAAGAACAGCTTTCTTACTGATGTAGTGCTCAGATCTAGCTGATCACGGGGTCAGGTGAGCGCCAGTGCAGTAGAATTGTCTGGGATCTGTAGCCAGAGGCAGGAGGAGTGGGAGGGCTCTTAAATTAATACAGTTGTACTGTCAAGCTAGGGTTTAAGCATACAGTTCCCCCATGAGGTTAAACAGTATTTATGGATTATCTATCTATTCTGCTGCTGAAAAGAATGGTCTTGCTGTCCTCTCTGGTTTTGGTGCCCTGGGTTCCTACATCCTCCTTTGGGGTAATACCGGTGGGTTTGTTGTTAGTTGGATCAGGGAGCAGATCAAGTTGAAGATGAAGCTAACAGAAAAAAGAATTTCAGCTCTACAAATGTTACTCTTAGCCTAGCAAGGGATGGGGCAGCATGAATTTGTTCTTTGTGGCAGCAGCACAAATTTAAATTTCCTGAAGTTTATTTTGACATTGAATATAAATATTAATATAGAAAAAGCTAATTTACCAATGTCTTGACTCATAGCTGGCATACTGTTCCGGGTTCAAAGACTTTACTGAAGGATAAGACCTTAAAATCATATGTGGCAGTCCAGCAACCTTGTCATCGGTCTCAGTTTTGTCTGTGTGATTCCCCTCTAGTGTCTTTTCTGAGATGGATAGTGAGCCATAGAGTGCTGTTTGATTTAGGAAAGACATCAATGTGTAGAGTGTGACAGTCTGCTAGATAATCATCATCTATGTCAACAAAAGTGATATTTTGATGTTTTTACTTTTCTTAGTATTTCAAATTTGTTCTATTTGGTTTCACTTCCAGCACATACATCAATGGAACACAGATTATCTGAGATATTTGAGTTGAATGCTCTGTGCACATGAGCATGACTAATTAAATTGAGCTACATCTTTAAGATTAAGTGCATTTATGTTTTCTGATGAAGCTAGCTGCACTGAAGACATAGCATTCTAGCCTCTCCAAACACATTTCATGTATAGCAATAGGCTCAAGACTTTCTTTTGAAGATTTTCTTTCATTCAAAATTGAGATTCAATGCAATGCATTCTAGCCTAGCTTTTCTCCCTCCTGTTGTTTTCTTTTGGGATTACCGTTTGGTCATTGTTCAGCTCAGGCCATACTCAATTGCCCTTGTAATTAGTGTGGAGCTAATAACTGTGTACTGAGTAATTATGTCTGCTCTGATTTTCCAGGATTGTTTTGACTCTTTCAGCTTCCACTGACTCTTTTTTAGCACCACTAAAGCTAGTGTAGTTCAGTTATGAGCAAGCTGTTAATGTGTTAAGTCATAACCGTTAAGTGATAGGATTATTCTGACTAAATATGACTTGCCTAAAATTTGTCTGTATCAAGATGAATCACCTCAGAACCCCCTACAGAAAAATTCTATCATTATGTCCCTGGAGTTAGCATGCAGTTTGCTCCACCCTAAGGTGGATGCCTGTGTCCCGTGGTTCATACTGTAAGAAAAATGGGAGTAGATTACATTATATTTCTAATTTAAATTGTTTATAGAGTTGGTCTGAGTCTCTGAATATGTAAAATTTGGGTTTAAAATCCATGTTTATCTGTGGAAAGGGAAATTGACAGACCTAAGAGTTTAAGGAACCCCATCCCAGGTTGAAATGAAGAGGAGCACCTTTAAAATGTAACTGCTTAGGTGCATGTGACAAAACTTTCAGGCACTGATGTTAAAAAATTTCAACTATACAATAATATTAATATCACCACTATAGCATGCTATGAAACCATTTCCTCCTAAAATGAGCATTTTCATTAGTGCTTGAGGACTGGCAGTAATTGTGAGGTTTCTTTTTTCTCTCCTTCTAAACTGGGCTGTGCTCTTTATTTCCTGGCCATTCTTGGAAGCAGACACAGTCTCCTGTCTGAACTTTGCACATTCTGTTTGACAAGTTCAGTCTCTTGTTTGGCTAGATACTTCACCTTGTAATAAAAGAAAGAACCAGTTTACCTTCCACAATCCACATTCTGGCTTATTTCATAGTTGTGTTTACAAGAAGTTTGTTTAACGTTGCAAAGACTGATTTGTGTAGTTCTTGGCTGTCACTAGGCAAGAGGATGAAATTAATAGCCACTGTCTTTTCAGTCCCTATAGCATTTTCTTTCCAACAAGCTCTTAAGGTAGGTACCACTGGGTAGCAAATATACAATGCTTTCATAATGTTTAAAATAAATTGTATCTTACTTGTCCAAGCTTGAATAAGGTTTAAGTGTCTTTGGCAGAAATAAAAGATCAATAAATGGTCCTCCTTAATAAATGTATAAGGAAAATAAAATGAAAAATCAATGCACAGCAATTGTAGGGTTAAAATTAACAACTTTTGACTTTTTAAGAATATTCTCAATTCATTCATTTCAATATCAACATTGCCATTATTAATAGAAGTGCCATTTTCAGTATTCCTCTCTAAATTTGAAATGAAGTTTGAAGCACTCTGCTTATGATAGAAGAGAAGGTTATGGAATATGAAACAGGAAGTGTATTCATCAGTTGGGCTGTGACTCCACAGTTTAAACACAAAGCACATGCATTTCTCCGTGCTCATAATTGCTGAAGGTTAAGCATAGGCCTAAGTATTGGCAGTATTTCAGGGTGAAGGCATAAGAACTACTTTGTTCCCTCCCAGATAATGGTTTTCATGTTCTATTAATATTTCACTTTTTTTCTTAGGTGTTTACCTCCCATGGACCTACTGTGATCATGCCAACCTGGTTCTGTTCTCGAGAATGGTTTTTTCATGTGGGAAAATTTGATGAGGGTGGAAAGGTGAGTGCTATGGATGATACGTAGTCCAGGAACCATCTCTTTGTCTAACAGCCTCTGAAACCTCTGCACCCGTTTTTAAGAAACACTGGGCAAAGGGGTCATAGATAAAAACTGAAATCTAAACAGTCTGGATTATACCATATAGTTTGATTTTTATTTTTATTTTTTTTAAACAAACACCACAAACAAAAATGAAACTAAACCAACAAAAATCCCACAAAACCACAGTTGTTATCCAAGTACAGTTTTTTTATGGTGATTGAGGACATAATGGAGATGTGTTAGATTTGTCTACAAAGCCCATTTGTTAGATATGTCAGCATAGATGGAAAAAATAAAGGAGAATTCAGACATTCAAGCTTCTGTTCAGTCCATGAAATAGATGCGGCAGTTCTGAAGCCAAACAAAAGTCAGCTCATAGTTTCATTATGACCCACCTTTGAAAGGTAAGGTAGATTTGGTGAAAAAGATTGGAAGGGAAGAAAGATTCAGGCTGGCAAAGAGCTGGTAATATGATCTCCAGAGGGGAAAGATGTATATCCCCAAGATGAAGAAAGAAGGGAGGAGGTGAGGTCACAATATGCTGTAAAACTACTATCATTAAATCTCATTGACCCACTTGTCTTGTATCCACTTGTCAATCCTAGTTCTCAGGTCAAGTAGCTTCTCCTCAAGGATCAGGACTGAAGGTTACAAATTAAACCACCATTATCAGAGAAGCGTTCCTCCACTGACAGTTAGATGTTCTTTTTCTTTATAGATTTCCTGTATGAGTTCAGTTTGGTTGCTTTAGGTCATCATTTAGGTGCATCAGCATGTTTATGGAATAAAATCCACAGATATCTATTGGTGGTATTTATTGTGGTAGTACTAGAAATATTCTGGCAAATAGATCTAATTCAGATGTGTTTGGATTCACTACGTGTCATTTGGACCCGGGGGGGATTTGCCTCCGGTGGATCTGGTGAGATTTTAGGGCTAGAAAGGGTTCTGAATTTGTTTTGGACAGCCTTCTTATAATAGTACTCTAAAAGAAAAACCTGCTAAGACTATTTCCTATTATTTAAACTACAGCATCTTATGATTATTATTCTTTTTATAGGCTCTAAATGTGCCGTGAAGTGTGTATATATACACACATGTGTATGTATGAGGATACACAAATATTATTCTTTGGGCTGCCATAAAAATAGTAATTTAAGGAGACAGCAGACAGAGTACAATTTAGAGTGGTAAAAAGATTCACCCTTAATTACATGGTGGGTGAGTGGAAGAGCTGGGAATGGTGCCTGGCTCCCAATACAATCTACGTTCATTGACCCATGCTCTTTATTTCTTTTTTGTTATTACACCTTATCATTGTATTTTAATTCTCTGAAGAATGTCTGATTTAACTTCTTGAGCATTGTTAGTAAGCTCAAAAAAGCAAGCAAGCAAGCTAAAACATAGTGACAACAATAGAACAGCAAGCCTAATGATAAAGTTCAAAAGGTTAAGTTAAACAGACTATTGTTCTCTGCTTTTTGCTTTTAGTTTTGTTTTTTTTTCCTTTGTTCTGTTTTTTAGTGAGGGTTCTGGTTTTGGGTTTTTTTTTTCTTGTTGTTTTGCTTTATATATAATTGTGTAGGAACTATGCCACTGGTTATTCAGATGTAATATGCTGACAATCTTAATCCTAATGATTTTTCAGACACAATGCATGATATGTCCTAGTTTTAATAATTATCAGGGAGAAGTTAAACTTTTTGTTTGTCCCTATTGTGAAGTGTCCAATGTGTCAAAACTCAAACTCTGGCTGATAGGGAGGACCTTCAAGAGAATACTCTACAAATAAGGGTGACGACAGATCTGAACAAAGCAATGAGCATAGGCAGTGAAGTCAAACCTTTGTCCTATGTAGTTTTAGAGGACACAAAATCAACTCCTAAATCTTTCAGTATTTAGCACTGTGAAGTATTTAGCGTTGATCTGACTCGTTCATTTTCCTTTGAAAAGAATTCCTTAGAGGCAAAGAAAGATTCCTGCCTGTGTATCAATAGAGCTGTTATAAACTAGTACTGAATACTCTTATGGATCTTAACCATGTTCTGACTTGACCCGTGATCTAACTATGTTAATTTTATCACTTCCATCTCTGTTTTTGGGTTAGTAGTTAACAGCATGACCTGTAAGTGTCATATTGCTGCAAGTAAACACTGAAATGGGCCAACAAATCTCCACGTTTTAGCCTTCTCCATTTGCTAAACTGTTGCTCTGCCAAAAAGCTGCATTTCTCATTTGGAATTAAATCCAAACACCTGTTCTTCATATTTCAGTGCTTAGAACAAATGGAAGATAATTCTTCCATGGAAGAAATTGTGATTTGATGTTTATGTTAATAGTATGGGTGGACTGACAATATAAATATATAAGCTATGATGTAATCTTTTTTTTTTTTAATTGCAGGTAGGTAGGCATGTGTCTCTCTGTCTATCCAGGTTTTATGTGAAACAGACTTTTTAAAAATATTTACAAAATGTTTTGAGAAATAAAGTTCTTTCTGGTCAAGATCTGCAGTTGTTGGAGATGGATTCCTTTTACGTAATCAGTGTGGCAATGTCCAAGCAAAATGCTAAATGGTCGCTTCATAAATGGTGGCTAAGAACCTGACAGGTTTGCTTTATGCACTAATTAAATAAAATGATAGAGATGTTACTTATACAGCCTCTGAGATATGATAATTAAAGCAGAAGTACTTAAAAGCAGTTGATTTTAGCCAGCTCTAATGGTGTGCTGAGATGAAGATAATACAACAGAAATGGTCACATGCCTATAAATAAACATTTTTAATAGTATCAATTGCTAGGAGGAGAGTTACATGAGTGGTATTTCTGTTTTATTTTTTTAGGAAACTAAAGGGAAGTGATCTTCCTGTTATAGAACCAATTCAGATAAAGCATGCAGTAGTTCCTTATTGAAAGAAGTAGCAGGACTTTAGGAAACCTTCCAGAACTCGCACGTGAAAATAAGTGTGATGTTATCAACAACTGGTGGTGTTTCTGTCCTTCTTGGTGTCTTCTAACAGCTAATACCATTGTTGAAAAGACGTAACTGTGTCCAAAACTGTCACAAGAAGTTACACCAAGGAGAAAACGTATATGGTCTTGTATGATAGGAAAAGCAGATTTTGAAGCTATCTCATCTGTTATATTAAGGAACTTGGGAAGTCATGTGCAGTGGTAGACATGGTGTCTTACTAGCTAAGCAGAATCATTTGTTTGACAGTTCGTTTCAATTTGCACATAAGCCAACATTTTGCAACTGTATCCGACTGGTCTTGTGTATTTCCACCAAAATGTATTCTTCTAGTGAACAACATATTTTATTTACTGTTAGGGTCCAAATGGAGATCACAGGGAAGGCACATTATTTACCTATTTCCGCATGTTATCCTTTTGTTCTAGTCACTTGTGTGTAAGGGCACTAAGCTAAAACAGCCTTGCTTGCAGCTTTAGATAAATGCCCTAAGAAATGTTAAGTACATTAAGAGCTGTATAGAGCGTTGCTAACCTGCAAACTCCACTCCAGGCCAATTGTAGAGTCTTGGCTTTATTCAAGCAGTATTATTCTTGACATCACAACTGAACATGCCACATTTGTTTCTTTCTCTAGAGTTTTTCCATAACTTGGTCCCAGATTTCCTGTCACCGCTTTATTTAACCTTCCTTTTTAAGTGTCTGAAAACTAAAAATAGAGCGACAGCCTTAAACTAAACTTTAAGTTTTAGATTAGTTCTAAACTAATCTCAAAATGTAAACATAGAGAAATTATTCTTAATGAGCCCCAGATGGAATAGCATATTATAAGTCAAGGGTCCTTCTGAACACAAACTGTGGCTTGGGACAAAGTGTCTGGAGGTCAGTTGTGATCTATTTTTGTGATAAAAGGTCACACAAAACACAAATTGAGGAGGTGTCAAAATATTCTTTGGTGCACAGGAGACTGTAGCACATGCTGCAAAGCTCTAAGATAACTTTGTAGGCTGTTAAGTGCTAACCAATTCATTTTTCCCTTAGTGCAGCAGAGCATATTGGGTTGGATTTTGCCTATTGTGTGGAAAATTCTGTAGATATGTTACTACATGTAAACTGTGCAATTTAATTGTATTTATTAATGTTGAAAACTATTTATATGGTAGCCTACTGCCGAAATGCTGGATTGTGAATTGATACTTTTAGCTAGTATTAAGTTTCCAAAAATACATTAAAATATCCCTTTAGTGGTTAAACAGCTTTTTCTCTGAATGCTGTGTTGCTTGACAAAGATTCCTGGTGTTTAAATTGCCATCTGGATCCAATAATATGTCTCAATTGGGAAGAGACTCTTGTATTGCAACAAACTTAGCATGGTCAGAAGCCGTAGGAAGTCCCATCCCTGCAGGATCTGTAACACAGTCAACATCTTTCCTTCCATGAAAAACCCAGGGCAGTGCTATGCCTTTGTCATGGGAGAAGCCACTGCTGAGCTGTATGAGGCACCTGCGCTTTCCTAAGGCTGAGAGTACTTTTTCAAAGTATTTCTGTCAGTTAAAGTAAAGTAAAAGAGCACTCAGAACCATGCGGCATTTTGAAAGAGCCTTTTACTTTTGCAGTAACTCTCTTTTTTTAACATACATATTAATGGTCATCTTGAATAATGCGAATGCTTATCCAAAAGAAAATGAATTGCAGATACATATGTGATGTAATCATATATCGGAATCAAAATATGACTACTGCAGTAAGCTGATACGTGCTACAAAATGTGTGCTCTTCCTGGCACAGTCTAGTGTGTGACTTGAGAAAAAAGTTTAAACTTTGCTACTGACTCTCAGCATTTCTGTTAAAGTCCAGAATAAGAAAAAGATAGAAAGGGCTACAAGATAAATTGAAAGAATTTCTGTTTTTCTTAGATTCTTCATGGCTGTCGTTTGCTGTCTGCTACTCCCAACTTCCCCCGTTTTTCTTTTGTGGCTTGCAAAGTAGGTCTATATAAAGCATAAATTGTATGAAGTTCTCTAAAAGTTTTCTTCTGCATTGCAGTTCTTAATCTAGAAGTCTGTATACAAAGACAAACGATAGCTACAGATAGGTTTCCCTTACCAAGCAGACAGATCAGAACCCAGTTTGTTCAGAATCTGTGAGTGTGGCCCAGTTCAATGTCTGAAGTCAATCCATCATCTGGTGAAGTCTGGAGCTGCAGAGTACAGACCTTGATTTGGTTCTGATTTCTTCCAAGACATATGTGTTTAGTTGAGTGGTTTGGATTTGTTTTCCAGGATGCAAAGCTTTTTTCTCTCTCTCCCTCTTTTTTTTTTTTTTTTGGGTCTCATTTCCCTTCCTCACACCCTTGGCTGCTCAGTCTGGTGGGTATGAGAAACAGTCACTGAACTGTATTGATCTTGTGACAAGAAGGCCAGAAGAAACCACAGAGGGATTTTGTGTCCAGCAGTTAAATTAGAGAATCTCTTTTTCTTAATTCTGGAAGACACTCAGAAGTTGTGGTAATGAGGATTTTTTTTCTTTTCTTTTCTTTTTTTTTTTTTCCTTTTTTTAACTTGTGCTGGTATTTTTTTTCTGTGCTGATACAGAATACTTGACGTTTTGAAGAAGTTGCGCCATTGCAAAATGTACATAGATGCTACTTTTAAACTTTCAGTATAGAGCTGTATCTTTAAAGGTGGGGTTATGCTTTTGTTTGTGATGAAATGCAGTTGAGTGCTGTGTGTCACAGGACTGCCCTACTGACACTGTACCTCTGGCATGAAGATCTTCTGATTTTTAGGTGGGAAATGGTGCCCCATGAAATCTCTAATGTTTCCTAGACCCTGATAGTTCCACAGTTCTGGATATTTTTCTTTAAGTGTTTCAGCAGTGTTGTTTGCAATCCCATTAGGAGGAATGTACCATCGAAATTAAGTTTTGTGTTGTCATTCTGAGGTGTTTTTTTATCAAGGTCTCTTATTATGGGGCTTGATTCACCTTTCCCGAGTAGTGACCAGTATACGTCTTTGTATGGCAACCAAAGAAAGAATGATAATTCTAGTAAAATTAAAAGCCATTCTTCTGAAGTCACTGATCCCTTTCAGTAACCTGTTTGGTTATGTGACACTTCACAAGCCGGGTTTCTCTCTTTTGGGACATACCTGTGCCAAGCTTTATATCCCTGTCAAAATGAGATGATATTTGGTTTTCCCCTCTGTCCCTGTGGCCAGCTGTACTTCATTTTTAAATAGCACTGCTTGCTTTTTTAATAGCTTTATCTTTTCTACAGATAGGTAGAAACTTATGTAATGACCCGTTAGATAACTTCATGGAGACATGCAGAAATAATATGAATAAAATGATGTTTAAACCTTACTCATTTGGCAGAAGAATAAAATGTGTCTTCAGGTGTAACTCTGAATACTGGTCGCTTCCTGATAATATAATAACTATTTCTCTTCCAGGGTGTTCCAGAAGATTTGTTGTTTTTTTATAAACATATCCAAAAGGGTGGTGAAGTCATTCGAGTGAACCATTGCCTCCTGCTGTACCGTTACCATCCACAGGCCGCAACTCATTCTGTGCTTGAGTAAGTTGCATTTTTTGGTAGAACTTAAAAATCAGCTTCATCTTGGATGACTGGCAGTAAAAATGCTTAATCTCTTCAAGATATCACACAGCAAAATAATTATCTAGTTGTGGTTAATTCTTTGTTTTTAAAAAAAAAAAAAGCCTCAAAAGCAAGCAGAACATTAACACATTGGTAGTATCTTTATTTGGTGGTGGAAGATTAGTTTTGTGTTTGTTCTTGCTGTAATTCACTTTTGAGTAATGTACTGTAATGCTGGAAATGGAAATCTTTGGTTTGGATACCATTGTCCATCCACTGTCAGGGTACCTGTGTTAATGCACTGGATAAAAAACTGGCTGGAAGTCCGGGCCGAAAGAGTGGTAGTGAACGGAGCAAAGTCTGGCTGGCATCCAGTCACAAGTGGTGTTCCCCAGGGTTCAGTACTGGGGCCTGTTGTCTTCAATACCTTTATTAATGATCTGGATTGAGTGTACCTTCGGTAATTCTGCAGATGACACCAAGATAGATGGGTGTGTCAATCTGCTAGAGGGTAGGGAAGATTTACAGCAGGGCTTAGGCAGGTTAGATCACTGGGACAAGGTTAATTGTTTGGGGTTCAACAAGGCCAAGGGCCGGGTCCTGCACATGGGTCATAACAACCCCTTGGCAAGCTACAAACTTGGGGATGTCTGGTTCAAAAGCTGCAAGTTGGAAAAGGACCTGGGGCTATTGATCGACAGGCAACTAAATGAGAGTCAGCAGTGCACACAGGTGGCCAAGAAAGCCAGTGGCATCCTGGCTTGTATTGGAAGCACTGTGGCCAGCAGGAATAGGGAGGAGATTGTCCCCCTGTACTTGGCACTGGTGAGGTCACACCTTGAATATTGCTTTCAGTTCTGGGCCCCTCACTACAAGAAGGACGTAGAAGTGCTGGAGCCTGTCCAGAAAAGCGCAACAAGGCTGGTGAAGGGCCTAGAGCACAAGTCCTGTGAGGATCAGCTGAGGGAGCTGGGGTTGTTTAGTCTGGAGAACAGGAGGCTGAGAGGAGGGAGACCTTATCAGTCTCTACAACTACCTGAAAGGAGGTTGGAGCAAGGAGGGGGACAGTCTCTTCTCCCTGATGACATGTGACAGAACCAGAGGGAATGATGCAAACTGCACCAGGGGAGGTTTAAGATGGATATTAGGAAACATTTCTTCACTGAAAGGCTTATCAAACATTGGAATGGTCTGGCAGGGCAGTGGTGGAGTTGTCATCCCTGGAGGCATTTTAATGGCGTGTGGACCTGGTGCTTAGGGACATGATTTACTGGTGAGCTTGCGGTGTTGGGTTGAAGGTTGGACTCAATTATCTTGAAGGTCTTTTCCAACTAAAGGCATTCTGTGGTTCTGTAATGGTTTAGTGAGGCAGGGATGGACTGGGGGCACTTTAACATTTGACAGATATTCTAAGCAATTGTTTCATCTTTTTAACTGTTTTTGAAAAGATTTCACAACAGGTACTGTAAGAGCAATGAACCTTTTGGGGGCTGCATTACAGCAGTGCTGCTTTCTCAACTTCCATTTACCATTCCTTCAGCTGAGACTGGGACTGATCACGTGAGATCTCATAATCTGCCTGAATAACCTCCCTGGTTATCTCAAGCATCTGAGTTTCTTACCCTCAAAGCAGATTACAAATCCTTTGTATGATTGTGTATCTCATCTGCTGAACATGGCAAAAGTGAGCAGTGAAGCAGAAACTTGTTCAATACTTTGAACACAATTACAACATGTTTGAAATATATACTAGTGGTAAAATTTGATTTTTAAAAAAATTTTTAATTAAAATTAAAAAAAAATTAGGGTGTTTAATTAGGATTTTTAATAGGTGAGGTTTTGATTCGAATAATTTCTGCCATGTGAACTATAATGTAAAAACCTTTTTTTTTTTTAAAAAGTAAAGCTTAATTTCAAAATGAACTGTCTCAATTTAAAAAAAAAAGTGAATAAAGCTGGTAAAAAGGTAATAAAGCCGGTTAAAAAAATGTTTTGAAAGAAATAGTAAAACCTAATCCTTTCATCTGATAATGTGCTACATTTACATATATTATTTTCCTATTTTAAAAGATCTAAATCGGATAATGAGGTTTAAAAAATACCTGAGGATATTTAGGGGTAATTATCCCAGGTGCTTCCTTGTAAGCTGTTGCTTACTGCTTTTACAGTGCTCTTCTGCCCTTAAATTGTCAATTGCTGATTCCTCTACATGCTCATTTTACCCCACAAAGGAGTTCTTCCTGATCAGATGTCTTGTAAGCTGAGCCAAAGTTGTTTTTTTCTCTTATGCATTGAAGTTAATGAAAAGTTATGTGCATTTTATTGTCCTTTAGGAGTCCCACACCAGAATCACAGTGGTAATTAAATAAACTGTTTTCTTGCTGATTAATGATATAAATACACTTTACAGACAATCCTCTTTGTATGGCTTTGTAGAACTGACTAGTAAAACTAAACATTTTTATGTGCATTTTAGTTGTATATCATTATATTGTTGTGTTACTGTAAATACTATAGTATGCTAGCATAAATATCATGTTCATGATTAATGTCATTATAGGTCTTCATAAATACATACATATATGTATGCATATGTGTATAAAATCATTTAACTCTGAACCAGTCATTCCAATCAAGCAGAAGATATTCTTTGAAATTTACAAACAATCATGAGGTAAATTATTTTCTTTTTTATAGGTGTTTAAATGCATGGGTTGTTTTTTTTTCCTCTTCTAGCGTGTGATCATTTTTGGCAGTTAATCGCACAGTTCTCAGCCACGCATCATGGGCTGCTAGAACTCTTGGAATCCTGGTGCTTGTAGCTGTGGGAAAACAGCTTATTCTTGGAAATGAGTTTGTTTTGAATTTACTGCAAGCTGTTGCTTATTCAGTCTTGCAAGGTTGTGTGGCACAAGCACCCTGAATTACAACACGCTGTGAGAATGTGGAAATACCATAAGCTGTTTCAGATGTGCCGGTCGCATGTCCAAAGTGGCGCCTTTCTTGTCTCATTCTAAGAAGTCAGACTGGCTGTTCTTCCTGTTGGCTCTTTGCTGGTACTACTGTTAGTAACACTTTGTGCAAACTTTCAAATATGAGGTTGTGTAACATTTCTTACTGGCTCGTTCCCCTGGTGGTTGCTCAAGTTGTGAAGGCTTGGACAGCATTTCTTTCTGAAGACTGAGGTGTGTGTTGAGCAGAAAGACATTAAATGTCCTCATCACAAAAAGCTTTATGTTTATAATCTAAATTGGGTCTTTCCTAATTTGCCTTTTGGTCACCCCACCTTATTTAACACATGATCTACCTTTTCTAGAAGTTTGTTTGGTTTTTGGTTGGTTGGTTTTCTTCATGGTATATGCTGTTTGACCAGTTTCCTGTGGCATTCTGCCTAAAGCCATTGGTCTGTGTTACCTTTGAAGTTTCAGAGTTAGCCTACACCTGGATTTGGAGTTAGTAACTCACATACCAGATTAATGTCCTGTCTGAAACCAAAATGATGCTTGTAGGAAAGTTGTTTTTTAAAAAAGTTTTTTATTTAAACAGTTTATGCCTAGTTTCAGCCTTAAAAAATAGAGCTGGTTTATAGTTTATACAAAAGTACATAATTCAGTCTTTTCAGCAAAGACAACAGTCCCTTGTAGCCTATTATGATTTTAGTTTTTAGGCTGGTTTTAGTTTATATGAGTGTCTTTCGTTATCATTTCGGGGAAAAAAATGCCTGATTTTGCATTTTCAGTCTTCTTAAAATATATCTGAAACTACTTGGCAAGCGACATTTAGTTCTTTTTATTTAGTATGTATAATTGTAAACACTAATGATTTTTTAGGTCATTTCCTATGATTAGTATCCTTCTGGAAGAATTATCTAGAGGTGAAAGAATCTGTGAAGCAGGAAACAAAATCTTACTTGCATTTCCCTTATACTGGAGGCATCAGGCTGAATTATTAGATGGTTTGGGGATGCAACAGAATCAGACTGGAGTACAGTGTCTGTATTTAGATTTCATTAGGTGCATACAAAAATGTAAATGTTCTCATAGTCTTTTCATCACAAGTCTCTGATGGATGCCTGCTAAATGTGAATGAGCAATAGAAGTTTGGAGAAACTTCTCTTCACCCAGGGATTTGCAACACAAAATATCACATATTATATCTTTTAGATCTTAATCACTTTACCTCACATCACAGCATGTATCCTAGGGCTGTGTGCACTTTGTATGACAGAGCTACCTTATGCTGATTTGATACAGTATCAGAGCTGGCTTTATAGTGAGATGAACTGTAGTGAGGAAGTCTGGTGTATAACAAAAGCATTGTAAAATTCATAGATTTTTATCTTGCCAAAGGGGAGAGGAACGAGCTGTATATAAAAACAGTGTACCTCATAGCAAGATAAGAGTCAGCTTGAAACAAGATGAGCAATAAAACACTATACTTCTCTTTAGGTAGTGCTGCTTGTGAAGGCAGGCAGTTGAGGCAGGTAGTTAATCTTTGTAGCAATTTACAAGCTTTTGATCAAGAGAAATTTAATATACACAGAAAATAAGGTTTATACCTTCCATCTAAGATGCAGGTGATTCCCTTTTGTGCAGAAAATGTGAAGAGTACTTGCAAAGCTTACAGTAATTTCATGTGCTGTGTATTGAGCATGAGTATAATATTCTAAGAGCTTGTTCTGCAGAAATATCCAAAATGATGTAATCTATCAAAACCATCTGGTTGTAGGCACTAGAATCTTCCAGTGTCATCTAAGTGAAGGAGAACAGGCACTTAGTCTGCAACACACGTTTGGTTGTTTTCGAGGTGCTCTGTGGCACGGGGCTCCTATGGCTGCTGAGCAGAGGAATGCCGGCTTCATTTCCTGCAAAAAACATAGGCATCCAAAAATAGGCAGCAGGGAGGAATAGCGTAACAGAGTCCTGTGCGACTGCATTAAAGATGAGGTCAACTGCATTTTTATCTTCTGTGCTTGCATTTGGCACTTCAATTAAACATGGAAACTAATGACCTCATTAGATTCTTGAAAAGTAAATGGCATTAACATTGATAGTCTCTGTCTGTCTTAATAAGCCTTTCATGAAAAATAGGCCACAATGCAAACCATGCCTCAGTTAATGACCCATGACCTGAAGATGAACTCAGACATTAATAGAACCTATTAACAGTGTAAATGTAATAACTCAGTGGGACGATATAGTCCAGCAATTAATAAGTTCACATGAAGTTCAGCAGAACAGCAATAACCAAAAAAAAAAAAAAAAAAATCAGTTTATTCACCAGTATGGTCAAGGTTCAAACAAGATTCATTTGTGAATTTCCTGTGGATTGTTAGAACCTTGAATTCTGCATGCAAAGCTACCTATGAAGAATCTGCTCTTTAAGCTTTCACTGGGATTAAAAAGTTCTCTGTTCTTCCATCTCTGGATTATCTATCAGGTGAGATTCTCCTGTAATACCAAACTTTCTTATCCTGCCATGAATAAAAAACCACTGGCAGAGGCCGTTTGTTTGAGCAGCTTCTCTTCCTGCCTGGTGTTACCTGAGTAGCGTGCGGGGCCAACGTCTATAGAAGATGTCAGATGTATAGATTTATAGTATTACTGTGGATGGTAATCAATGCCGAAAATTCCAGTACTGCTCAGGATCCTGGGCTTGTATTTGTGCATTTCTCAAGTACTTGTACATCTGTCCTTGCTCTGTTGATTCACTTATGTAGCCTCACTGGGGGAAGAAGGGGAAAGGCAGTCAAACAATATGGCGAGGTTTAACTGAGCTCAGGCATTAAATCATACAGCTTTTATTGTCACATTATCTTTCATTTCAAAATAGGAGTAGAGCAGATGTTTCTTGACTCCTGTATTCAGTCAGTGGGTCACCACACATTCTAACAGAGCTGCATTGTTATATTCCTTGGGTGGCTGGTATGGTAATAGCTACTCAGGACTGAGGAACACACTTCATAGTCATTCTCACCCGCTCCATGAATACCCTCATTTCACTCCTGCAGAATTTTGGCTCCTCTTCTTCCTTCCAGACTTTGTTAACTGGTGAGTATTGAGGGGCCACAGCAAGTGAGATCTTAGGAAAATTATGTAAGCCTCAAGAATGATTTTCCAAGTAGAAAAATGTATGCTTCTAACATAGCTTTTGTAAAATAAAGAAGTGATAAGAAAATGAAAGAACTGGGGAAAACAGTATACTTCAAGAATTTGGGTCAAGGAGGAGTATTAGGATACGGGAACAAACTTCTGCAATCAGAAGAATTTGCATCCCTACTTCTGGATGAGGAGAATCTTGCTAACTGAATATAGGCTAGGAAATGATGCTGAAGGCTACTGGGAAATGGCTTTGGTCCTTTCTGACATGGGTAGGAAAAGCAGCCTTGATGCAGAGTAATAACACCTCTTAGTTTTTGCTGGAGGCTATGAGTATGTAGTAATGCAAAATCTGAAAATAACTGTGAGAATCGTCTCCGAGTAGTGGTTTGAACAACTTCTAGATCGTTTCAGGCATTTTCTTTAATCATCCTCTGCACGTTACTACAGTTCCTGTCTGTTGCACCTGCACTGGCTCTGAAAGGATGGGAAAATGGCATTCCCTTATCCCTCAAGGCAGGAATCCCAGTTATCTATTCTGGAAACATCAAAAAAATATGGCAAATTAGGTGAAGCGGAAACCTGAAGGGGATAACTGAAACTCTTTTGACGCTCTGTAAACTACCGTATTGCATCAGCGTGTAAGACAGATTGTTTGTGCATAGCACGTGTTCGCAGAGGTTGTCTGTGATTGGCACTTGGCAGCTCACTCACAAATTCTCCCCTCAGTTCTGTATTTATCTGATGATCTTGGCTTGCACTGTTCAGACTATTTCCGGGTTACCTCACGACTGCAAAATGTTCTTTAGAACTTAAAATTTTCATTAAAAAGGACACACACGAGATAGGGGTGTGATTTTAAAATTAGTTTTAAATTTTAAATTTGTGTTTTCATAAGAATGCTTCATAGTGATGCAAGCAAAAAATCACAAGTGCTGGGGATATTGGCTTCATTTCCACAACCCAAACCAGGTATTTAAGAAAAGCATTTATTGGTGCTTAAATGAAGCTTTCTGACAACGTTTTTGTATTTGAGCAGCAATTCAATTAATTTGGAGTTTAATAACTTACATATCCTTTTATTTACAAGCACAGTTCCCTTACATACTTTCCCACTTTACATTTCTCAATATAACATTCATAGCTAAGATTGGGTTGGTAAATCTGCTTCAGTCTGAAATCTTTGTGGGTGCTTATCAACAAGATTTGGTCTGCTTGCTACAGGGACTTCTGTGGAATATAGGCACCCAACACCTCAACAGCAAGTCTGGAAGAGCCCAATACTGAGTGTACAGGGACATCTCCATGACAATTTGAAACATTTTCACTGTGTCTGGACATAGATTCCAGTGTTTGCCTAACAACTGGAAGTTAGTTGATAATTCTTTTGATGCCTTGTAAGGTTGCCTGGTTTTTCTTTAGCTTTCTTAACTTTGAAAACTCAAGTGGAAAAGAAACTTGCCTGTGTCACTCTAGCAACAGAACAGATTCTGAAGTACCTCTGGAATGTAATACAGTTTTATCCTTCTGAAGTCACATCTCAAAGTAAAATCAGTTCTAAAACCTTTCCATTTACATGTGAAGCAATAATCTTCCTTTTTAGAGGCTAGCAGAAGCTCTAAAATTTCCAGTAAAATCATCCTGGAAAAATACTTGACCTTCATATTTCATTCCTTTAACTTTCCTTCTGGGAATATAGTATGTTCTAATGAACATGGAAAAAGGCAAGTGTCAAAGGATGCCAGCAGCAGCTAAAGCTTTGCAGCAGGAATACAGTTTGTGGTTGCATTAGAAGAGATTTGCAATCAAATCCAAGATTATTTTTGGGTTTTTTTTCCTCCATTAGTTGACGTGCTGGTGCATGGACATAATTTTCAAAACAGTGTGGAAACTTTATACAGGGTAGCTGTTCTTGGGTACATTTATTTGTATGTGAAATTCTTTCCAAGTTATCACTTCACAATCAATGATGAAGTGCTAAGCAGGATTTGGCTGCACTCAAAAATCGCACGCTGAAGTGAAGTGGGCTCTGGAGCTAACGAAAAATGCCAGCTAGATTCCATATGTCTTAGTGGCATGAGGTTTATGTGTTTTTACAAACCATAACTGAGGGCTGTGAAGAAACAATGCAAGTAAACTCACAAAATTCACAGAATAAATATATTAGAAAGGTTTGCTAGCAAACTTTTGGGAGTAAATTAGGTTACATGTTAATCTCTGTAACTTCAAATGTTATATATGTACCTCAGAGGTACACTTCATAAGAATAATTTGGAATAGTAAATTTGTATCTGTTACATGGCTTTGTGAAATTTGGTAATCTGTTACAGAAAGGAAAAATTTGATAATTAGGTGTTTATCAGAGTTTCCTATGAAAGAATTTTTCAACTCAGTGTGCCTTGTTCAAGAGATGTAGACTAGGAAGATTCATTCATCAAACAAAAAATTGTGGAAATTAATTTATTGTATTGAGAAAACAGTTTATTAGATATGAGATAGGTTCCTAGTTAATGAATATTAAATAAAGCCTGGACATGAAACAGATGTTCTTAACAACAGGTGGTTTTCTTTAAACCATTGTAAATGATGTAGTCTTAAATATTGCATTATAGTGTGGGAATTGCTCTTTCAAAAGCATACCTGATAGGAAATGTGGCATGTGTGTCTAGTTGTAGTTGTTCTAGTGCATTTGACAGCTGGGAGGAATGGCCCATGATCAAAATGTTTTCCTTGAAGTTGTCTCCTCTTTGTCAGAACCTGTCTTGAATTTGTTGAAGATTTCAGTGGCTCTTCAGCGTTAGGTGTTCCCTTGTCACGGGTTCCAAAGCCATGTGGTCCATCATCTGGTATTAGTCTCGCAGTTGTTTACCTCGACCCCTTGGCCTCAATTATATTGTGGAACTTATTACAAACGTGAAGACACAGAGGTGTAATTGGACACAGACATCTGCCAGCTTGCTTTATTTCTAAACCACATTTTAAGGATTTTTATGAAGCATACCGCTGCTTCTTAAAAAAAAATAAAATAAAAAATAAAAATTTCTGCTGCTCTGTTTCTGGAAGTACTATTTCTTATATAACTCGTCTTCAAATAAAGGCACAGTCACATTTGTCTCACCACTGAGTAATATTTCAGAACGTTTAAAATGAAATTGCTCTTATTTGGTCTAAAGTGTGTGTGCGTGCATTTGTGAGTCGTGTGGAACAGGCGGTAGTTTCAGTGTTGCGTGTGACTTTGAAGTTCAGTGATTTTTTGTAGCTGCACGGTGCTCTGCTGATCCAGAGCTTTGAAAACTGGCATGTTGAAGACTTCAGCCAAATACCACAATGTAAATGGACTTCCATTGTAGCATTGGGCTGTATGTTTGGGTCAACTGGAGTACGGAGGGTTATAGAACAGCTCATATGGTGAGTACAGGTCTGGGCAGACACTGCGTTGGTGGGAATTGGAATTGCCAGTATTGAATTGCTTGCTTTCTTTGAATTTCTATTATTGAAAATAACAGTGGTTTAGCTACAGCTTCAAATCTGTTCTAATGACATTTATCTGAGAAATTTCACAGTTTCTTTTTATCTAGCAACAGTTTAAATTTCCCTTCAAATTTCTAGTCTAACATTTTGGTGTGATTTTTTTCTGTTGTGTGTGAATCAGTTTGGTCAGGTCTATGTGTATGTGAGTATGTACATATGCATATAGATACATAATAATGCTAACACTTTTAGGTGTCAAAATCCTCCCTTCTTCTAACTCCCTAGGGGAACAATCTGGAATCTTCGGGTCAGGTTTCTGGAAGACAGAGTGCTAAGCTCCTGGACATCATTCACCATTTGGAATGCTGGCAAGCAAGGCAAGAAGCTCTACAGAAGCTTGTCACCAGCTAATCAGAAGAAGGTGAGCTGGTAAGAGTGGGTTACGTCTATCCAAACCCACTTCTTCTCTTTCATATGCCCCCTTGCTGCTGCTAATATAACGTTGCAAAATTCTCTTAAGTTATTTTGTCCCCAGAGTGACTATAAATTGGGGAAATTCTTAATATTCTGCATAATGTTTTGCTTCATTTAAAATGCTGCATTATTATTTAGAGCGTGCAATGTGTATGTAGGGCAACATAGGCACTCATGTTCCTGATTGCTGGTGTCTAGGGTTAGACACACTAAAGAACTGTTTATGACCTGCTGCTGTGTCACTAACGATAGGTAGCCAAGTGAGCAGGGTAACTTTATTTGGGTGGTATAGTACTAAACTACCTTGTGCAGGATTATTCATATGTATATATTTGCACATTTCCTACGTGGGTCCTGCACAGATCCTTACTGGAAGCTGATTAGCCTGGTTTGAATGATGAGGGGTAGTTTTAGCATTACTCCATCTCAAAAAGTTTGATTGTTTAAAAAACAGGATGGGGTGTGTGGAGAACAGGCCAGTAGAAGTTATTGTATATGGCTGTCTCACTCCATTTACAATCAATTGTAAATGAGGAGGTTACTTACATTTGGCAATGGCAGATATTTCTCAGGAGAGACTTGTCTGAGAGTTTAAATACCTTACACTTACAGCATTTTCTTTTGTGTAATAACTTTTTGTTAGATAAAGGCTTTAGGGCTAATGTCAAATGGCTGTTTCTTATCAAGAGCCACAGAACATTCATTTTATTACCGAATGTGTTTTCTTTTCTTAAAAATATGGATGGGAAGACAAAATGACATCTCTATATATAAATGTGATTAATGTTGTGGTTCTCAGACCACACACATGTAAAAAAAAAAAAAAAAAAAAAGAAGAAATTTGTAGACCCATAGTTGAAATTACTGAATAGAAATAGACACGGGAGGCACTAAATATACAACACAAGACTTGAACCTGAATTTCCCACTTAATATTCCAACGCCGTCCCCCTTTCACTGCCATCACATGGCAGGGGGTGAACTGTGAAGGAAGATGGTTAACTGCTGTGTGTCTCAAATCAATCACTTCATTCAAAGAGGACAGAGTTATCCATTAAATGTATTGAGTTATCTTGGTCATGTAGTGCAGTGTGCACATGGCTTTGGGTATGAAAATGCTCTCTTTTGTTAGTATTTTGCAGAGCACTGTTAAGTCCACTAAGATACCAGCACCTGCTTCACTTTTCTGTCTGCAAAAATATGAGAATTAAAAAATAAGTTCCAAGGGAAGAGATGGCAGCTTCTCTGGTAGGTTTTTGAGGTGTTTTTGTAGCAATGTCTCACCGTCTTAGGTGCTGGGTTTTTTGGTTCTGTTTTGTTTTCTAGCCTTTTGTGTCAAGCCAAAGTGGAGGCTGGTATTAAGATAGAACACCTCTCTAGTTTTGGGCTACATTTGCCACCTACTTCTGTAGGTGACTCATTCAGTACTTCATATCCTGTTCAGCAAACACAATGCTAGTTTGAGTATGTCACCACAGAGATGATAAAAAGGGCAAGAGAAAAATAATATTGGTGCTTTTTTGCCATTTCTCTGCTGAAGGGCTAAAGCTTACCTCTCCTTCAGTAAGGACACTCGTCACTCCCTCTCTGCTAGCACTGTCAGTGTGGTTCTAATTAACTGGATCTTGGCATTCCTTCCAGCTGACCTTTCCATAACGTTTGCTTTGGCAGTGTTGCAGCCCATGATACTATTTTGCTTCTGTCAAGGTTACAATTGCACATATTCCAGTATGCTTTGGTTTGATATTGAAATACTTCATTGAGCATTAACCTGTTAATTACTGGACACTATACCAGACACATTTAGCAAGCTTACATGCCAGATGCAATTGCACATGCCAAGTATGACTCATTTTGCAAATGTACCACAGAAAGCTACTGCTAAAATGCAGTCCCAGTCTGATCCTTAATACCTTATACGGAGTAGTCAAACTTCAGCCACTAAGTCTGACATGTTATCTGAAGTATTTAGAGATTTTTTTCTGAATAACCAGTGAAGATAAATAGCTTCAGAAAGTGACTTGCATCATCTTAAGTGAAATTAGATGTCTACCTGTTAGCTAATTTCTTATGAAATTTGTGTTACCTGTAGTGATTAAAGCACTACTTTTATGCAGTTGTTCAGGCTCATTATGATTGCCATTTTAACTTCCTAGTTTTTCCAGAAGGGAGAGCCCAAGTCTATCCATCCTGGTCATAACTGAAGCTTAAATGGTATCTTAATGGTTCATAGTGAGTCATTGGCAAGAGGCTGCAGAAGGAGTTAAAACATCTCACTTCTCTGAAGTGCTGATCAAGGGATTATGCTGCTGGACTTTCAGGAAATAAATTCATAAAATTTGCAGTAGGTAATTCATAACAGTTTTCATTTTATTCTAAATTAATAACAGTATAAAAAGTGGCTAGGTAAACTCTACGTTATACTTTTCCTCAAACATCCTTCAGGTATTTTGTGACTAATCTTCAACTCTTGCCAAAGACTCTAAAATCCTATATGAACAAAAGTTGCAAATAGTTGTTGCTTCATCCTTTCCAGATGTAAAACTGATAAAATACTTCCCCTGTCTCACCCTTTGAAGACTACCTTAAGGAGATTTAAGCTTTCAAATATTCTGTTAATTACAAGAATGCTAGAGATTCAGTATCATTTTGAATCCTAACTAGAATCTAGTGTTGTCTTGTAAATGGAGGCCCTGGGATACAAACTCATACATCACATAAAATAGACACCTTTAAAATACAATTCCAAAAGCCCCTGAAGGCAAAGTACGATGTATTACATCAATATAATTACCATCTTTTCCTCTGAAGGTCCAGTTGTGTAAAACAATGTGATCTTAAAAGGTCTAATACCATTTGAAATGCAGGTAAAATTGCCAAAAGAAGCTACATAATTTAACTTAAGCTGTATGATTTAACTGTGTAAATTTTATTTCAGCTGGTTTTATACTTAAAGTCAGTTTAGCATCTTGCTTCATCCTTTTATTGAGATTCAGAATTTCATTAAATATCAGGAGACTGATTTTGGTTGGAATGTGAGTTACAGCAGGGTTCTTTTCTAAATTGGCATGAAGTACCTGTAGAATATGTGGGACACATACTCCTAGAATAAATAATAACCCACCCCAATAAACTCTATTACATACAGCTTGTATTATTTTGTGATTATGAAAAAAACCTAAAGCCTACTAAGTCTTTGGAAAGAGAATTAATTAGTTTGAACTGTCAAGCTTAGGGTGTGTAAGAAAACACCTTTTTCAAAAAAAGAATGTTTATAGTATTTTTAGATCCCGATAAACAAAGCAATTGTATGTCTTACACTGACTGGGTTTTTGTGGGATGTTTGAGAAGTATAAATATGTTCCATGCTGACGAGTATTGTTTCTTAGAAAACAAAAATTTGGCAATTTCAGGAAGCGGCAGTTTGTGTGTGTTCATACTCACTAACAAATTATGACTTCAGTCTGTTTGGAAAACAATCTGAACTTGAATTATGGCTCTGTTGAAAGAGAATAGGACACCTAAGCAATATTCCCTCCTTTCCTTCAGACAGCTGTATGGGGAATATTAAAACATTGCTTTGTCTCCAAAGAGTTCAGGCAAAAATCCAAGGCTCAGTATTTTTGCTAAACAGCAACACAAGAAAAAAAATATTCAAATAGTAGGGGTTTTTTGTATGAATTAATTACCAGGATCTCAGTATTCTTAGGGAAATTCTGTTTCCTGGCTGTCCCTGTCTTGATTCATGCAGTTGACAGTGGTTCAGTATTAGCATTTCTGCAAGAATGAAGTCAAACAGACCTTTTTTTGTTTAAAACACATCCGTCTTGTCTATAATTTGCAGCTGAAGATGGAAACCAAATGTTTTTGGGATGCTACATGTGCCTGGAGGGTTTCTGAGCTGTCTTGTCTGCTCTTTTATTCTCCATAAAACTTTAGCTAAAAGGAGAACTTCAGCATTAACTTTTTGTGTCATTTCCGATAGCTGAAAATAGTGCTGAAGTGGCTAACAGAAAAAGAGGGGGAAAGGACAAAATAAGCATCATCTAATTACTGGCATGGAAACAGAACTAGTACACAGCCAGCCCATGAAGTTTCTCTATGACAACCCTGTCTGCCAGAGGCAAACTTGAAAGCTTCGAGAAAGTATTTTGTACACACTTTTTCCTATCTCATTAACCATTTGAAATCATCTGTTAGTTTCTCTTCACCTTTTTCTAAGAGCAACCTCATTAAACCATGTGCTTCAGCCATGATCCTTTGGCTCGCTCACAAAAGCAGGAAATGTTTAAGTTTTGTAGCATTTTAACTTCTCTGAAGTGTATGAATGGCAGTATGAGAGACTGACAGGGGGACATGTTAAAAGCGAAGAAACATAAATAAAGGGAAGAATATTGCACCTGTCTTAACTGCGGAGAGAAAGATAGAATGACAACATGGAAGCGAGTTAAAAGAGAGTCTACAGTACAAGAGAGATGAAATTTGAAAGCTTCAGTTAAATCCAGCTATAAAGCATCCTAAAATGAGAGGGGGTAAAATACAGGCTTCATTTTGGATTACAGCAAATACTTCAAGCTGAAATATGTCAGGGGAACCTCCCTGCTGCTTCTGTTCAGGAAGATGGGCATTTTGCAGTGTCTGTTTTGGCAGTACAGACGCATGCACCCTTGAAAGGGGACATAGTTACCTGCTCTAGAAGCTTATTTTGCATGTTGGATTCCAGTATTGAAATTCTCTTGAGCAACTTTGTTATGTATATGCATGAAGAGGGAAGATGCTACTATCTTTAATGGAATAGTGTCATTAAATGCAGTCATGAAGTGCATGCTTGGAATTTAAACACACCCGCAGCTTTTGTCATGGCTGCAGTGCTAACGAGGCACTCTGATACTGAAAATCTCTCAGACTGTGACAAGCAAGGGTTGCTTGCTAATCTCATGGTTCTGCTTGTGGTGTACTGGAAGATGTTTATGGCTCCGCCTGTCTCTTGTTCTGTTTGTCATTAACTCATCTATTTAAACTTGCATTATAATGCTTTCAGTTACTTTGTTTTGACATGAATGGCCAAAATTGATTTAACTTCTGCGGAGATGTATATTAACATGCTCCCAAGGCTTTATATAAGTTTGAATGAAAGAATTATAAATAGAGGAATCAGGGGGTCACTAGAAGTTTAAAATGGATGAAGGATTGCATGAGATACAGAGAGAATGGAAGAGGGAGGATCTGCTCATACAGGAGTTTGTAGAGAGTTTGCAGGTTGTCTTCAAAAGTAAATTTTATGACACCAGTTGATGTAATGAGGAGGGAGAGGAGACAGTGTGCAGGTGACCATTTAACAAAAGGCTTGTCCATTTTTTCTGTCATGCTCTATGAAGTTTTTCACTCTCCCTTTTAAAACTTGCCTCGTAACCTTCCAGCTAGAACAGCTTTGGAGAATTTGCTGTGATTACATTTTGCTGCTTTCTATAAGTGATCATCACAGACCTAAAGCAGACCCCAGGTAAAAGTCAGATGAGGGAATAAAATCCTGTGAAGATCATTCACCATAAAAGGGTATTATTAGTTTGATGAAATCTTTCTGTTTTTTTTCCATTGGGAAATCTGAGCGGAATAGGATGTGTAAGGAAACATCTTCTGCAGTAAACAAGTCATGTATGAAACAAACTATTAATTCTTCTGTAACAGCAGCACAGGTCCCACAGCTAGGTAATTACAGTGGCACCCCAGGCCTGCTCTTACTGACTTATTAGGTTGTAAGTTTGGAGTAGGATTAATCTGCTGCCCATTAATCTCCTTTTACCACAGGGAGGTCTGATAGTCCCAGCCTGTGTGTCCCTTCACACAGCTGCTCTGTTTATTAAAAAGAACCAGCCAGAGAAGTGCTTTTTATCTTTTTCAAGTGTGTCTTCCCCTGAAAAGACTTTTTTTTTTAGTAAATATCTTATCTTTTGAGCCATATAAACTTTCTCTTATGAGGGACAAAACTATTTTCTCTTTTTTGCCTTTTCCCCCTTACACCACTGTTAAGGTATGCTGTAATCCATATTTATAAAAATTATTTACAGTTATTATGTAGCTTGTATATAACAGATATCTAGCTGTGTCTTCCAAATTTTAGCTGGAAGATACAGCAGTCTTTTTGGTTTGGAATTGTGCAGATTTTCATACAAGCGATGTTCAAAGCAAAAATATGTAATCATCTATGTATTTTCTTAAAACTGAAGTGTGACCTGAGGACTCTGTAAGCTTCAGTGGTGTCATATTGTCAGAAGGATTGCAAAAGACCCGTTTTGCTAGAAGGAGAGGGGAAAATAAACAACTTGAGACTGCTTTATAGCTTTATAATTCATAGGTTTCTCCCTGGGAGACAGTAGTTCATGTGTGGATAGATGGTCTTCGTAAGATAGAAGAAAGAAGCCCATTAATGCAGGAAAATAAATAGGTGACTCTGGGCTTATCCTAATAGTATAAAGTAAATAGCTCACGTAAGCCTGATGCCTTGAGTTCTCCTTACAGGATAAACAACAGTGCACAAATCCTGTATTTAGACTCCAGACATAGATTTTCTTTAATTGGAAAATAAATAGTGTGTGTCAGAAAAATAGTTGACTTACATCTTGGCCACCCACGTGGTGTAGAGTCTGGCAGAAAAACGGCCCATTCAAGTCTGACCTGGTTTATAGTACTGTAAATATCAGATTTAAGCTGGCTGAATCCATTGAAAAGAAAAAAAAAAAAAAAAAAGGTTAGACTCCTTTCCATCTTCAGGGGAGATTTGTCACAGACTTACCTGTCAAGGTGTTTTTTTCCATGCAGCTGCTGTTACTGGGAGTTTCATGTGCTAGGTCATCTGGGGACTGGGGGTTAGTATGGCAAAGGCAGCCCGCAGAGATTTCTGCACACAGTAGCATGAGTTATGGCACAGGATGAGAGGAAATATTAAGATTATTGGATATCTACTGATACAAGAACTGTCTTTGGTTCTTTAACACAGTCCATGTTGAGAAGAAATTTCTGCACCAGTCAGGTGTTTCTGTTCACCGTCTTTGTACATGCTCAAGGTGGACTGTGTGATACTTTTCTAGCACAGATCTTACAGCTGAATTCTCAGTTACTGAGATAGAATTTCACTTTACCTTCTACCAAAAGTTTTGGTGTTCTGGTTTGGTTTCTAAAAATCTATAGGAGTGTAAAGCAGCTGAAAAATAGCTTCAATTATTGGAAGGAAAGCCAACGTATTGGACTGTATTTATTCCCAGAACTCTGTTGGGTTGGCAGCGACGACATATGCTGCTAAACTTCGTTATAACAATCACAGCTTCTAGGACAGTAAAACGTTAGCGGTAGAAGCGAGATTTGCAGAATATTGGAGAATTTAAAAAGTTTTTAATACAGAATGGAAAATACACAGCTAAGTAATCTCTCCACAGTGGCTTCTACTTGCCTTCCCTTCATATATATCCATATTTATATTCGTGTGTGTACACATGTAAGTAAGAGGGTAGAGGAAACCTTGGGATGTAGTTTACTGTGCTCAGTCTACACCATCTGATTTTTCAACTAAATAAAGCATTGCAGTGGTAATGGAAACAGGGTCAGGGATGTAACATGTATTAACATGTGTTTAAGAGAAAAAAAGAAAGCCTAAGAAAGATCTTGGTTCTTAGTCTTTGTGCTGGAAGGAGCTGCTTGTGTTTGCTGCTGTCTAACCCAAACTGAGTCAGCCACAAAGACCATGTACAGTGTCTAGTACTTCCTAGTACTGCCATGAATTCCCCCATTTCATTCTATTTCCATTATAATCCTGGAAACAGGGAAGTGTCCTTAGTGTGATCCCTGCATCAGGAACAATCCAAAGCACAAGTCTGGATCTGTTGCCTTGTGGTGCGATTCCTTCAGTCATACAGCCCCAAAGTGAACATTTGTTTCCTTAATGTTCTGTTCTTTTTTTGGTACCTGTTTTCAAGCAATCTCTTTTCCAAGTATCAGTGTTTGCTTCTCAGTGGCTCCAAGAACTATCCCTGCCCACCCCCTTCACTTCATTAGCTGTATTTTCCACACTGACTTTGGTTGGTGGTGGTGTTTAGCCATATTTGCTGTCCCTTGATATTTTTGTTTGTATTCTCTTTCCATTGATGTTTAATGGGTATTATGGTATTTAAGGATTTGGACAGAAAACTGTTTGGTTGCGTAGTGGAAATATCTCCAAAGTGTTTCTGATGTAGAAATGCCTCTTATGTTGCAAGAGAAGGCAGCTCTGTTCGGCCATTGCCTGAAAACACATTGGGGACAGTTCTGTCCCTCAGCAGTTTAGCCCTTGAGCTGTGAAGGTGGCACTCTGCCTGGGGAGTGAAGTTCCAATAAAAAATGCAAAAGTTCAGCACTGTGATGCCACAACTCTCATGTCAGTGTTCTCTGCCCAAAGAGAATGAGGTCACTTTAGGTAAAAGAAAACTCTTCATCACAGGAGGAAAATATGAGAGTGATTTGTAGGCACAGAAAGTGATCCAGCCTTTTGCAACCTTCTCTAACTTAATTAATTAATAAACAGCTGTTTGGCTTTTCCAATGTACTCAGCAGTAAGTGTTGCTAATCAATTTTTAATGCAACAATTAAAAAGATAGGAAAACGGCTATCCAGCTTTCACCAGAATAATTGATTTCTGCAAGACCTCAACTATCTGTTCTGCTTCAGTGCAAGAGTTCTAGGTAGATAATATGAATAAATCCAGTGGAAGCCAGAGGAAGATAGTTAAGTTCATTTAAAAAAGTCTTCTGAAACGTTACTGGAAACTTAATGGCTCAAAAATGAGGCCACTGTGTATTTTGGATTGCAGGCATTTATTCTACCTGCTTATTTATGAGGAATGCAAATAAAAAAACCCATCTGAAATATTTGGCTACCAGGGCTACAAATAATCCTTCCATAACTACAGTAAGAATATCCAAAATGAAGCAGTAATTATAGTTGTTTAAACACCAAATCCACCGAACTTTCCAGTTGAAAAATACAAAGTTCAAAACTGTAGGAATTCCCAAACTTGGTTTGTTAGGACCTAGAACTGAGGCTGGGAATACCAGAGCAACCAAAACAATAGTGCAGCACTGCAGTACTGAGGTGTCTGGGGGTAGGTGATGTTCTTGGGGTGGGCAGAGAGAGGAAGGTTTGTATTTGCTCATCTCAGGTGTTTTGTGGAAGTTCCAGAGTGAGGCAGCGAGTCTGACTTTAGTTAACGTAAGAGTGAGGTCAAAGCTCCTTATCTCATAGATGTTTCCTCTCGCACAGTCAGTAGCTTAGATCACTTCCATAAAAACGTGCTCTTAGAGAATTGCAAAATTTGCCTTCTTCTTATGATAGACCATAGGAAAGGATTTATTAAATCTGTTTTTAAGCTCCAGAGGAGAACTCGGGGTGCATTGCCCCATTCCTGAGTTCATTCACATGCCTGTAGCATTACACACACAGATACACTACAGGTGAGGTAACTGCTGGCAGCAAAGAATGGTATTGAAAGGCTCTGCTTCTGTTTTGTCAGGTAACTGCATTTTGTGATGTTGATGAAAAGAAAATAACTAAAGGATTTTACACTTACGAAGAATCGGAGGTTAGTTGCAAGTACTTTTCATTCTATACTGTGGACTGGAAGTGTTCTAAGAAATGTGATGAAAGAATAACTCACTGGTTTTAAATATTGTATAGCAACTCATTTTGGTAATGAGGCTGTGACAGAAGACTAGAGAGCTGGGGATTGATCCTGGAGTGCAAACTATGGACCTCACACTCGCTGAAGTCAGTTTAGAAAGAAAAAAAAATATATACCCTGATGATAAGGTGAAACAGCCTTCACTGATGAGAGGTTTTTGGTTTGTTTTTTTTTTTTCTTTTAAGTGGGAGTAGAATTTGGCTCATGATGGATAAAAGTCAAATATCTATTAAGATAAAGAAATCTTCTGTGATTAATTGTGACCTATTTATATTATAGTTATACTGCACCTGGATAAAACTTTCACAGGTTCCTTGGGAGCCTAAAATTGTAGGCAGCAACATTTTCATTCCTGAGGATGGAAGCATGATGTTTAGACAGTAATAAACAAACCATGAAGGAAAAAAAATTGTCGTGTTGCAGTATTAATTTCATGATAGCCATTAGCTGGAGTAAATTTTCAGTGCCTACAAGAGTTGGTGACAAGACAGTTCTTGGTTTCACTGGGCATTGGCTCAGATCCCACGAGCACAGTCTTCAAGAAGCACAGTTTGACAGCACGGCCAGTCTGACTGCAGGGGTGGTCTGACTGCGCTCGCTGGCCTCAGCCACACACCCCCCCCGCCCTGTTTATAATGGGTCCAGCAATCTTGTGGCTGAAGGATGAGTTGGTTCAGTTAGCTGATCTGGCAGAACAGGAGCCCTCAAAAGAAAAAATTTTCCAGCAAGTTATCTTGTGAATCAAATTACCCTGAGGTTGCATGGTCCTTAGATCTGATGGGAGTAGGACTGGGAGAAGGGGTAGAGGGAGAGGAGCCTCAGATACAGCTTGTGGTTAGACTAGAGCAAAGGTAAAATCAGATTCTATACCAGGAAGCTACTGAGTGCTTTCAGCTGCATGAAAGCAACTGGAGTTCAGAATTTTGACCTGGAATGCTGAGGACTCTAACTAGCAGCTCAGTAATGCTGTCAGCTAATTGTTATGGATACTGTGCATTTGTCTTCCTAAGAAATACCCATCCTCTCAGACCAGTCAAGAAGAAGATTGTACTGCAGCCTATTGTGAATCCTTAGGAAACTCTGCAGCTTCAATGCATGAAGTCCCAGTTGAGCCATTTAACAGCCCCCACGGAGAGGGGGGATTCTCCTTTGTGTCTGCTACTGTGCCTGCTCTGATGCTTCTCTGATGGCCCAGTTAGCTGATGCAGCTCACTGAAGTGGCAGAAATTTAACTTGGCAAAAAAAGAAAGAAGATTTTTTATGGGTAGGCATAGGCAATCAGATCAGATCAAAGAGGGAATTATTTGGGAAAGGGCTAAAAGTAGATCTTGGAGGTGGAGGAGAGCAGTGAGACCTCCTCCTTTTGACAGCAGAAAGCTCTTAATTCAGATCTAGTGGAATGTGTAACTTCATTCAAAGAAACACAATTGTATTGAAATGTTATGGTAATTAAATAAGGGGTACTTGAAATGATTGGCAAAATAATGAGCATGTGACCAGCTGGACTATTTAGCATGAGGTTTCAAAATATTTTTTTTCCCCTTTTAGTGTTTAGTAGCTCCTAAAACTAAGCTAACAGGTAATGCTGTGTGGCTTTCTACTGAAGGCTACTGCTTTTTCCTGCAGGAAAGACCAAAACCAAAAGTTCCTATATGTCACTTCAGGGATGCAGCTCCACCGTTCATCATCTGCATGAAGCTGGTGAGTACCCCCTGGAGGTCTAGCTCGACGTGTAAAATCAGTATTTGCTCCTTAGGAAAATGAATTTCTGTTTGCAGTAAGTAGCTTTTCCCAGAAGCTTTTATTATGCAATTGAATGGCCTTTTTATCACTTTGATTGTGCAGAATCTGCCAGGGATTTAAAAGAGCAGTATTAAGTAAAGTAGCATTAAGAATATTAAAAGATACAACTTCTGTAAAGGAGCTTGAATCTGTTTTACTTTCTTGCCCAACATTATAGACACAAATGAGCATATACAGTCAGCTGTCTGGCCTCATTTATTCCTAATATTCCCTAATCATTTGCAGCCCTGGGTACGGCAAAGGCTTTGTTTTTTAATTTAGACCTTAGAAGATGTTTTGTTTGACACTGCCAATTCTGAAGCCTCTTCTGTGCCCACCTGTGGTAACTTTCTTATTTCAAGTGGTTTAATTGACCTCATAACGTAACTGGAAGATGATAAGCAGCAGTTATTTAATAACAAAGCACAGTGTACGGGTAACACAGATATTTTTAAAGCAAAAGAGCAAATACATTCTAGTTGCAAACACTCGTAAAAAAGTCTCTAACAGTAACAAACCTTTAGCTACGTGAAAACACCGACATTGTAACGCTGTGCTAGACCTATTCAAAGATGGATTAGGTGTATCTCACCTCATCCTCTACAGTCTGCTTTTAACTTACACTCCCTACTTTACGATCAACTCTGAGATCATAAATGTGAGTTGTAAAGCCAGACTGAAAGTACCTTAGGGCATTATCATGTACTGTTGGTTGATACACTCTTGGATAAGATAGTAATATTGCAAGTAATTTAATTTTTCATTCTACATATAATGGTGGGTGGAAGTCCCTGGACAAAACATCTGTCCAACCTGTTATGAAGCACATTTAATCTGTGAAGCCCTTACAGTGAGACTGTTATACAGCATCTTGCCTGATAACTCTGGTCCATGACTTCAGTTGTGATTTCAGTGTATTTTTCCACTCATGGCCACCGAGCATTTTCTGTTTGCTGATCACAAAATGCTGTAGGCCATGGTATCATTTAAGTAATGCACAGTATTTTCTTTGGAAATACAGTTTGACCTACCTGAAACAGTTTCAGAGTTTGTAAAGTTGTTCCTAAAATCTGTCTCAGGCAGCTCGCTTTTTAGGGGAATTTCAGAAAGTCAACAGCTATTCGCCTGGAGACAAATCTGTAGGAACTGCAGGCAAGTTGCCTCCTTTCCTCTTTCGCTTCATGACTGAATTACAGGCTTGGGTGCTGTGAAAATTGGTGTTATAAGAGCTGATGGCAAAAACACCCTAGTGCAGAGGTAAATTAAGAAAGATGTGCATGGCGACCAGCAGCATTATACACTGGGAAAACAAAACAGTAGCCAAACAGACACGAACAATAAATAATAATATAAAATATGATGTTAATAAACTTGCATAACATGGTGAAAGTCCATAATGGAGCAGGCCTTTCTGCAGATTTTAAACATCCTGATACCTGTTAATAATACGAGCCTCATAGCACACTTATGTAATTATACCATAGCATTAACATTATGAAGACAGAGAATCAGGTTGTTAGAAAAAAAAAGTTAATAAAGGATTAAAATGAAATTTTTCTGCTAGCAGTTCCTAACACCCTGTTAGCACCTGAGATGCCACAGACAACATAAGAAAGAACTAAACCCCATAAATATATCTGTACCAAGGTGTATAAAGAGTGAAACCCAGGGGAGAGAGGAGAGGAAACAGAAGCTCTCAGGAAGCAAGCAGCTGTGTTCTGAGTACCACCCCAGAACCAGCTCTTCTGGACCCTCCTCTCTGCAGTTGGGTTTTGCAGCTCATCTTAAGGAATCATTTTTAGCAACGATTTAGTTGCTAAAACAAAATGGTTTTAGTCTTCCAGCTGCTCTCATACCTGCTGTATTTTATTACCGTTGGGAGTCCTGGAGGCTGTTGAAGCCCATGAAATCCCACTCTTGCTGCCTGCAGGGTTGTGGGTGGATTGCAATGGCCGTGGTTTTCAGTAGTAGTTTTGTCATGGAAAGTAGTCTTCTACCAGAACAAAGCAAGTTGAGAAATGTGTCTGGTTTAAAATTTTCAGGTGTCCTGTCTATAGCAGCTTTCAAGCTTCTAGACCTGACCACTAAAGGAAATGGTTTCTAAATGGGTTGAGAAGAGCAGACCATTGTGAACTTTTTCATTCACCTGTGTTGATACTGTGCAGGCCCAGTCTGATGCCAAGGGGTAGGCTTTGCTGTATGTATGGGCTGCGTTTCTCTTGCTTTCCATGCAGCCCGCATCTGAAGGAACAGCTACAGACAAAAATTCCCATTTCCTTTCCCTTTCCTTAATCACCTTTTCTACAGTCAACAGTCATCAAAGTGGGAGCACAGGAAAAAGCACAGGGGAGTAGTACATAGAATATTAAGACTGTTTCAAATTTTAAATATTGCCCTTTTTGTGATATCTACTGGTGCCTCTCTGGTGCTGTTCACCCAGATTTATCAAATCAAACAGTACCAAAAAAAAATGTTGCCGTTACAAGTTAAAGTCCCAGGCTCATGTGAAAGATTACATTTGAGATGTAAAATTCCTCTGCAAAACAAAACTCCTGTGTTTGAGATATTTTTTTCCTGTATTTTTTAACTATTTTGGGCCAGTAGCATTACCCAGCTTTGTACTTCATGTCATGCAGCAAGAAAACATAAAAAATAAACCCCAGTGACTGTACGGACGTTGCTTGTGTGGACAGATGTCAGCGCAACAGCTACGCCCTAGCTCCATGTTGCATGGAAGCCCTGGAAATTTATGTAAGGCAGCATTAGCTGCAGATCCCCTCAGCTAATATCTTAAACAGAAGTCATTAACAAATTTCCAAACATCCCAGACTTCCAAATTTAGCTTTGTTATTTACCAACATACGTCCTGCACCATCCTTCGGAACGGGAAAGCACCTTGGGGCCTCACTGTCTTTTATTTTGCTGTTCATGGTAGGGGATTATTTTTAGTTTTGCTACAAACAAAACCTGTGTGTTTATATGCAGCTCTAAGAGGGTAGTTTTGAAGATTTGTTATGTTTATTAAATGGGTTGTTTGCAAGAAACGCCTCTGCTGGATGTGTTCTTGGAGCAGCGTTTGCTTATTTATTTGTTCAGGCAGTTCCTGCCTTGCTGGCATTGCCATTGCTTCGTTACCCTATAAAATCATTTTTGGGAACTCGGGCAGCGAGCCCGTGTGAGCTTTGCTCAGTTTGCATTTCAGATGGCTTCACAAAGGGCTGGAGCTGAAATTCTGTCTGTGAAAGTTTATGCTGAAGAGAACAAAATTGCACCTTTAGCTCATCAAAATGGTGTAGCAGGCAGCAGTACCACTTCACCTGAGGGTTTGCACTGTTTTATCTTGCTTTGAGGTAAAAGCAGAACCCCTAGAAAAGCTGTGTTGTGCCCTGTTTTGGTGTGGGCTCCAAGTGCTTGAAATGAAAGGGATTTTTATTTCTTTGCCTCCATAATTAAACTAGTTTGATTGCATGAAGTTTTCAGTAAATTTACTGTTAGAGGAGTTATTGTAAACCCTGCCTTGTTGTGTCATGGGTTCTAACTCTCCTTTATTTAGCATCTCAACTCATTTATAGATATATTTTTAACCCTTCTTTAGAGCAGGTTGATTTTTCAGCAAGCTAAAGCAACTGTTTCACACCCTGTGTCCTAATTTGCAAAATCTTGGGTTTATGAAATCCTTTGTGGAGGCAAAAGGTCATGATCAAGGCCTACATTTCTACATTTCTGAGCAGAATTCCCCACTGACGTGAGGGGTAAGTTTTGCAGATGAACCGGTCACAGTCTGGGATCCTAACTGAATTGTGAAACTAGGACCCAGTCCTTCAAAGTATTAAATACCATCAAGTAGTCTTGATTTTAAGAAGTAAATAAAATAAAAAAAAAGAGAGAACTCAGACCTTTTGTAGTCAGGGCCTTATCGCTCAGGGAGGAAATTGGTTCTTTAGGTAAGTGGAGCCCTTGTTTAAAAATCTGAGTGCTGTGGGCCCCTTCCTGCCCTTCTCCAAATGATTCATTAGCTATTCTTTTTTTTTATGGTTAGTAAACATCAGAGCTCAGTTATGAGTTTTATGAGTGGTGGGTTTGTGTTTTGTTGACGTTCTGGATCAGTTTGTCATCTTTGAGTTTTGTTGGCATTGCTAGTGAGCACAGAATATGACCAGTAGATGAGACTGGTATAGGAGAAAGGGGCATTAACCAGTGAAGGTGAGGCAATGTGTGCGGGTTTGGGCAAGAGGTCTAGAATGTACACGTGCAGTGTCTCCTTTCCTAGCTAAATTCAGGCAGCAGAAACAATGCAGAGGTCTGGAGGAGGACAGGTCAGCTTGTTGTGTTTAGACTCCCTGCTGACGGGGATGGCAGCGTTCCTTGGTGGGAAGCCTTCCAAGCAACACCCAAGTACTGTGAGCATGTTTATCAGCTGATGGGTCCAGGTGGAGCCGGGAAGCTGGAGGTACAGTCCTCCATGTAGCACAGAAACCCAAATTTCTGAACTCAGGTTTGTTAAAGATCCCAGAGCAATTGTTTGAATCCAGTTGCTCTAGCCAAAGGTTAGCATTCCACCTTCTGTTCCACTGTTTCAGTTGGACTCCTGTTTTTGTAACTTCCTGTCCTTTAGGACTTGCAGTGCTACTGGGCACTGTTAAAATGTCAATACTACTGCTCTGGGCCAAGGAAAAGAACACCTACCTCCTCTAGTACTGCAAGTTCAAATTCATTATTTCTCTTTGGTGACATTCCTGAAGATGGGTGGAATTAAGGACTTTGGGAAGACCAAAGTAGAAATGCTGAAGTTGTCCTGTTTTCTTAATGACATCACCACCTTGCAAGATTGCTCATGGAGCAAACCTCCCAGGTTCCTGTTCATGTAACTAATGTAAGTAGACCTCAAAAGGAAACACCTTTATCTATGCAAAATATTTCAATTGCTTGACAAAAGTTTTGTTTCATCAGACAAGCTGATCAAGTGTTTAAAATCGACAGAAATCGGTTTTGTGAAACTCCTGCCCTTGGTCCAGTCTCTGACAATGTCTGGATTAGGAAACAGAATGGGCAGATGGCTCTCTGAGAGCTGTGTGGAGTCCAGCCCTTGTGTGCAGGTGCAGAAGAGAAGCATGAGTTGTCTAATATCTCCCTCCCCCCTATTAATTAGAACACTCATTTTTCAACATACACCTAATTTTTGAATGGAAACATTGCTGAGCTTGGGTTTATTTTAGTTCTGCAAATGGGACTTTTGTCTGTGGTCTAAAGAACCAAATTACCCAGACTTGTTACAACCTGGAATGAGTTTATCTGGTTGACCTAATTCTCTTTTTCTTCCCTCACAGGATTTAACAGGTGGAGCATTTGAAACAAACCTGAAGATGCTGAACTTGACAGAAGGGATGGATTATTACCACTTCAACTGAAAACCAAGGTAAGGCAGCGATACCGAAGCTGTGCTAGCCTCTCGCTATCTGTGTGTAGAGACACCAAAGTGCGGGGAGGTTTAGATTTTTTTTCTTTTTTTTTGTAAGTTGTACTTTGTTAAATTAATCTTTGTGCTCAATAACCCCTTCCTGAGGCAGGTCCTAGATATACCACGGATAATGCTGTTTGCTCATTTTGCTATTGCACTTCACTTGTTTACCAAACTTGGCTTGATTGTTAAATTGTTATTTCTAATTTAAAACCCCTCAAATACAGGCTCTAAGATGACACAGGGACCGTTACCATAGGGAACCCTTAAAAATGCACCGAGCAAAGCCTGGGACCACTGGAAGTGTAAAGAGAGGTCTCCAGCAAATGCTGCTTGGGGCCCTCAACCATTCCCTGCAGTTGGCTCATTCCTGCTCCTGGGAGCAGCAGCTGGTGCCTGCTGAGGTGAAGCTCTGCACAGGGCTGGTGCCCAGGCTGAGCTGAGGCATCCTGGGATTTGGGGCTGTGTGGAAAGTACAGGTCTTTCTGTAACAGCATCTGGCAGCCAGATGATCTCCTGTACAGATGTTCACCATTTTTACTGGCTGTCTCAGGTTGTTTTGAATGAACAGGCTTTGCCAGCACAGCTTGTGTTTTTATTGCAGCAGGGACCAATAGGTACAACTGCACCAACCCAAGCTCTTTCAAGACTGTACAAGAACCTTCCCTTTTACTGACAGTGTAATAACACAGGGGCTGTGGCTTCAGGAATGTTTCTGCTGTAACACCTGCCAGCAGCCCCTGAGATGCGCACAGCTCCGTGGCCAACTGTGCCTGTTGCACAGTCTGTGAATTTAGCACTGTTTGCTCAACAGTCAGTGAGTAACAGTGATCCACACTGAATTTCATCTTCCAGTCCAGGCTGCAAGTATATTTGAGAAGTATTGAATAATACAATCGGTTGTTATCATCTTAAAAAGGAAAAAGAATCTTAGAGATAGGTTGTACTTTTGGAAATAAACACCTGCATTTGCCCTTTCCATCACATTAAATATTGCAGCCACTCCATATTATAGTAATAAGAAATTGTCTCAGTTCCTAGCAGTTGCTTGAGTACTGATTCACCGCTCTTCTTCAAGGGGAAAAAAACCTCATCCTTCAGTCCCTAAAGGTCTGTTTACCACAAAAAACCCCCATTTGCTTGAATTGAAGAGCTATAAGAGAGGCTTTGACTTTAGCTGAAGTGAAACCTGGATTTTTCATTTGACTATGACGTAAGAATGACAGACTTATCCACAGAGGTACTTTATGTTCAGGAAGATTTTATTATCACTAAGTGTTGCCATTCTTGCCCCTGAAAAACAATTCTTTTAAGAGACGAATGCAGCAAGTCAGGTTTAATACTTGACGTGTGTACAGCAAGCATAGGCGGAAAGGCTCCATTGGGAGCTGCAGAAAGAATAAATCAGTGACACCGAAACACCCCAGGGCAGTTGTAACAGACGCATGAAGAGAAGCCGCCATCTTGTGGCTACAGATAATGACTTTAAAAACTGCAAACGTAAAGAATCTCTGCTGCTGGATCTGCAGAGCTTTAAGACACAACCTCTGCCTTTGTTTTGTTAATAGAGCACTTCGCAGCTCAGGCTGAGAATCCAGTTTGTCGGGATGCCGCAGCACAAACTCTTCCAGTCCGAATGGCACCTGAACCACCAGCTTCAGTTCACCACCCAGCAGCCAGTGCCTGCAACTACTTCACGCTGAGCTCTACCAGAAAGAAAAAAAGGAGGTCACGGGGAGTAGCATGAATCACTGTTTAACAGTATCCCAATCATGTAATTAAGTAAACTTAATGGAGAAGAAAATACAGACCTACAAAGCTGTAATATTTACAGTCCTTTTTAACAACTTAATTTTTAACTGCCCTGTAGCAAATTTTATTTGTACAAATTTTAAAGGAATGATAAGTGTTGATTTCATATGAAATTTAACTTCATTCACCTTTTCAAACTGTTATGCTTGGCTTCCTCTCCTCAAGGGATACGTGAGCTCTGGAAGAAGAGCAGAGTGTGGTGCACTCTCTGGTGTGTGAGTGAGCACAAAGGGGCTGATAAGTAGGGGCAGCTGTAAAAAGTCCATCATGTTCAGTGAGCATCACTTGGACTGAACTCCAGCAGTTCTCAGGACAGGTGCAGGCTTAACTTTTTGCTAGAAGTGATACTATTTGCTTATGTTAAAAGAGGAGGAAAAGGCGACGCTCCAAATTCAGGACCTAACCTCCAAATTTCACATGACACTCTGTGGAACAGTTCCATCTGAAATACCTGGACGTAGCATTGGCAATTTCTTATTCTTTTGTTTGTATCAAAGACACTTTTCTTGTGACTTGGCAGGCTTGTCTCAGCCTCAAAAGAAGTTTATTTGAGATCAGTCAATTAATTTTGTAATATCTTCATTTTGAACGTAACATTTCCAGCAGTTGACTAGAAGACCTTGAAACAGCAATGGTCAGGCCAGCCTGTGCTCTACAAACAATGCCTTGGATTGGTGAGAGCTTCACATTCTTGTTTTTCAGAAGTACAAGAATGTTAGTCACAGGTTTCTTAAAATTCTACTAGAAGTGGGCAGCTGGACATGACTCGGTAAGAACAGGAACATGAGCAGAGAAAACTGCTCTGGGGTCAGCAGGGTGACTTGGAAGGTTAGTCACAGATCTCTTAATTATTAGTCTGCTGACCAATTTCTTACATATACTTAAAATATATTTATATCAACTGAAAACACAGAATCTACTTACATGAGGAAGCATGCTTAGTGTAAAGGATTATCAGGATATTAAGACAGGAGGAGTTGGCTGACCTCAAACACTTACATAATGTAGTATCACAGAATTACGGAGGCTGGAATAGACCTCCACCATCATCAAGTCCAGTCTATCACCCAAGAGCACGGCATCAGCTAGACCATGGCACTAGGCACCACATCCAGTCTTTCCTTAAACACCTCCAGGGATGGTGACTCCACCAGCTCCCTGGGCAGTCCATTCCAGTGTCTATCACCCTTTCTGTGAGGAAGTGCTTCCTAAGATCCAAGCTAAACCTCCCCTGGGGCAGCTTCAGGCCATGCCCTTCAGGCCCTATCCCAAAGAGCCAGTTCAACAAGCATTTTGAAAGCTCTGTTAGCCGAGATCACCCTTAGGTGCTGTGCAGGAGAAAAGACTCAGTGCCTTGCAGCCACAAATGTGGCAGCTCTGAAAAAAGGCTGATGTGATTCTGAATTGGAACTGTGCAGGAACAGAAAATGATGCTTTGCATAATTCTAGTCATGGAAATAAGCTTAATGGTGTTCAAATATTTTAGAAAATGAAGGGAATGGAGTTCCATCCTGTTAGGAAAAACTCAGGGAAGACAACTGCACAAGTGAAGTTTCTGAATTCTAAAATAATTACAAAGGCCTAAACTTTCCAGAACAACAAAAACTACAAAGACCAAGAATAAATGGATATATTTTTAAGCTTAATCAGTTTACAGAATACATTATACACTGTGGGTGCCTCTGATACTAGGGAGGCAGACTTGGGTCATCAAGTGTTTTCACCTTATGTTACTCAAAGTAAAAATAATTTTTCTTTGTAAATAGTCATGTTACCGTGGTTTCTAAACCAGTTATCATTCATCTTCCTCATCTATGGACAGAGAGGAAGAAACCTGTCAGAAACGCTCAGCAAAGCATAGGATTCTGCACTTCTGATATATGGAGCAGATGGGCAACTCCGGACTATCTGCATTAAATGATAATGGGACCTACATGTGGATAGATTGTCCAAATGTATTAACTTCTACCTCATCATCTTCCTCTCGGGCAGCATTAAGAATTCTGTGGTTTGCAACACATCTCACATTATAATTCTGCTATTTGAATTGGGAAGTTTTCTCCTTCTTTCCCCAGAAAGGGCAGACGAGCAGATTTTGAAACATCTGTACTGCATTATTTCATTCTTGCGTTTTTTTCTCTAAGATGTCACACTGCAAGTTTGGAATGTTTTCAGAAAGAAGACTGGAGGGCTTAAGGCAACAGTCTTCAGCAATTCCATATATGCTGCAGTAAACTGTGGGGCCTTTCCTCCTGCTGCACGTCGATGCATTCATGAGCTGGTGAAGAACTGCTGCTGCTGCACAGAAGTTACACAGTGGATTTGGTGGAACAATTGATCATTACAATGTTTCTTTGGAAAAAAACCCAAACCCAAACCAGAAGCACATTTCTGTACTTTACCTTGACCACCAGCTGTGGTTTGGGCACTTCCATGAGATCACAGAGACAGTTGCGTTTCTCTCTCACTACCGGTAGTTCAGCTTCCCTGCATGAGAAGTATTTACAGTTAATTAAAAAATTAAACCCTGGAGTTTACATAAAACTTCTTAACCTGTCCATAATACTATTCTATTACTATGTATCCATCTATAATTCCATGTACATTGTAGAAATTTTTGTTGCGTCACATTTTAAGAACAATATAACATTTTGGAACCATGTTAAGCCAAACAAACCCTAAATATGCCTCAAGCCTTCCAGAAGTGACACTACTAAAGTGTCTGACACAATCCGTTTAGATTTTTGTATTCCAAAACATAACACTTATTCTTACAAAACTTTTGACTAGACGTTCACTAATTTATTCTTTAAATTTACAGCTCCTTTTTTGCTTCAGAACTTGACATCAATAATTTAAAGAGATATCACTGGATTCGGGGAACATTCTGTCTCAAAAAGCTTCCTCCTGAAACAGAAAATCCAGACCTAAAGTTTGCAAGTCTTTTAAGAAGTTTCTAGAATAGCATAATGTCTGTGAGATAATTTCCTCAGGAACTGTCAGTTACAAAAAGCCTCCAACTGTCAAATATCCATAGGGATGATGTTCTTTTTTGTGCTGTAAAAACCTACCACTCTGCCTGGAATGCTGTGAGACTGCCAGTGTTATACACACCAATTCAGCAGATTTCTTTTCCTTTTCTTAAGGAACAAATGTAAATTAACTATTGAAAGTTTAACTCTCATAAGACACATAACCAGCATCCAAACTACAGAGAAAAAGAAAAAAGGGCAAGGTAGAAATAACCTGAACTTTTTGGTTTGGTTTTAGACACTTCGGACAATTCATCATATTTAATACTGGAAACCTTCCTGTAGCTAAACAGAAGTTATTATTTATAGTTGTTTAAACTCTGAATGACACAATTGTAAGATAAACTCTCTGTAGTTCCAACAAAGAACAAATAAGCATATGCCAGCAACTATCGTTTTTCCTAAATATTAAATCTCATTTGGCTTCCTGATGGTGATACTTATTGTAATTCAGAATTTACTGTGATTGCTTTAGCACTGACAGAGCTGGAGACTACCAAGCAGCTCGCTCTGGCACTTGGCAATGACTTCAACTATCTTCTTATGTAAACAGTTCAAATCTAGCAAGATAAAACAGTTACAGTTTTAAGTAAGCTGGCTTAATCTTAGTGCAGTGGACATAGTGCACCAGGGAACTTAAGAGCAAGCCCTGAACTAAACCCAGCAGCCAGTCACACCTTCAACATGAAATGGTGAAAACAGACTATTTAGCTTTCTGGTTTTTAAGAAGTGCTTCGCTTTGTTGGAGTAACCCATTTGTGAGTAGAGCTGTACCACCAGTGCCTCTCCTGTAGCCATTTGGTGCACACCACCTCTAGTTTTGGCATGTCGACATCCCTTGTGGACAGCACTAATCTAATCCCACCCAACTGTTTCTGTTAACACATTCTTTATGTAACTACTGAGCAAGCCTGCTCTTAAATTCAGATTTCACAAACGAGCACTGAATCACACTGAATACAACACTAAACATCAAGATGTAGTTACACAAGTCATTTTAACTACAGCCAGAATTGCTGATAACCAGTTCTTCAAATCTGAGACCATTACTCTAATTTTGTACTGGAAAATTCAGAAAAATGGCAGCAGCCACCCCTCTGCAATGAAAAACTGTTTTCTTTTCCTATATATAAAGTTATTTAAGCTCAAGCACAGAAATAAACTAGAAAGTAAATAAAAGTTAATGTAAAAGCATGGAGCCTGAAGCTTTGTAAACCACAACCTGGAGGTATATTTTTTTTTCTTTGACCATGTTTGGGTTAATTTTATTTCCATAGAATGTCAACGAAGACAAAAAGCCATCTAATGTAATGACAAAATATCTATTTTTTCTGTCTGTCTGTTCTTATGTAATAACTCTGACTAGTGTTTGAGGCCAGGGCAACGGGCAGCACAGCTGTGAGCCAGGAGAGTTGGCTGTAACAAGGAAAAGTGTTTAACACGGCAGCAAAACGAACACAATTAGCATCTTAAAATGACATATTTCCTGAAATAGCCGAGGCGTGCAGTCTGTTACAGACTTTTCCAGGTGACTGTAACTCACAATGCTAAAACCTGCAGAAATGAACAAAGTGCCAAAAGTATGGTGAGTTGTCCCTCCCCCTGTCACTTCAAAGGTGCTGGCAGAACAAGTCTGAAAGCCCCTGAAAGATGCTTTGCTGCTGTGGTGCCTCTTGCTCAAGAAGAACAGGGCCCTCTCCCCTGGCCCTTGGGCGAAGCTGATGTTACAGGTAACAGCAGGGAAAATAATGAATGACATTATATGAAAGTGGTGGTTTAGTTCCTGTAATCGTATGCTTGGGAAACGTCTAAACTGTTCCCATTCAAAATATTTGCTTGAATACAACGTTTGTAGCATTTTGAGTAATTACATTTCATGGGAGATTTGAGCTGTTCTGCTAATTCTGTTGTTTTCCAGCTTGCAAAGAGATCCTTCCTTTCCCAAAATCCTGCCAGAGCTTATAAATGCCAAGAAACTGTCAGTGCAGTTGAAGTTTGACTGTTTGCGCAGCCCAGTCACTCTCTCCCTTTCATGGAGAATGTCCAAGATCTCCTCCCTTTTTATGTTTTTAGAAAAATATCTGTATTTTACTGTATCTAGTGGTGACTTTATACACCACACTTCCAGTGGGACATTATATGAGATAAGTTCTTTAGAACAGAATTCTTTTCATCGATGCTTTTCTGGCCTAGAAGCAATAAATAGCTGAGAGTACGGTATCATTTCATCAAGTTTCCTTCCCAGCTTTCAAAGGCATTGACTTTTTTTTAAACTTCCATGCTCCAAAAACTATTTCAGCTCTTATTACTGTCTGGCAACAGATTTACTTACCAGTTGGTATCGCTGAGTATGGTCATGACCTCATCCATAATGGCAGGATCAACAACATCGCTGTAGGTTATCAACATTTCATAAACTTGACTGGCTGTCGTTTTCCGAATCTATGGGGAAGAGGCAGAGAAGGCTTTAGTAAAGTACCCAGAGCCTTGTATGGAAGAGCCCGGTGCTCTTACTGGTTCTTCCTACTGACAATAGCTTTTGTTGGTGGATGTGCTAATACTCAGAACTAGCACCTGGTCTTACCTCTGACAGCACTTTGAGGCTTCATACCTGCACCTTGAGGACATTCATGCTGCTACAGCTGATGTCTCTGCACTAAACTTTAGCAGTATGTCAGATGAAGTGGCTACAGCTCTGGCCTCTCAACCAATGAATTCAAATGGGTGAGACTGGCCAAAGTGGAATGTTTCTTTTTTTAAAGTGACTCACTGAGATAAAGCCTGGCTTTTGACTTGGATGCTCCTGGCTCACAGAACAGATTTCCTAGCCTGGAGATTGTAAGAGTCAGCACAGCTCTAGAAAACTGTTGAGGGATCAGTGATGATGTCAGCAACACTGGCTTCTTACACCCCAGTTCTCAACAGCAGGTAAGTTGCAAGTATTTCTCCCTGAGCACTGCTTAGTAGTGATGTTGCTGTGCCTACAGAAACAGCTCCTGGGCTGGCTTCTGAAGTACAGTGTGTAGAAAGATACTAAATGGAAGACACCAAAATTGCAGAAAAAATATTGTGGGGTGTTGTTTTGTTTTTTTGTTGTTGTTTTTTTGGTTGGGTTTTTTGTGTGTGGGGTTTTTTTTTTGTTTTTTTGGTTTTTTTTTAAATTTCAAAAAAAGCCTGGTGATAACCAAAGGAAGTCCAAGAACCGGTAGGGTTAGTAGTGTCAAATTAAGTTGACCCATCTGTAAAACACATTTATGCTATAAAATACCAATCAAACATGAAACTGAGATGATCTCTCTTTGGTTCCTGCATTGTGTCCTTCTTGCAAAGGATTCTTTGTGTAGCAAGTACATTGAAACTGTTGGACTAAAAATCTGAATTACCAAACTTTGCCAAGTACCGTAAGATTTCAACCTTATCAAGAAGTAATCAACAAAACTAATCAGAGTAAACAATTCTGTTTTGCACTGGCCAGACACCAGGCTCTTCAGTGTGTTCTAAAACCATTCTAAGACCTCATGAATTTTCACATTCTTATCTGCCCTTGCAATTACCTCTGACAGCCCATTCTTTGTTTCTCCTACACCACTGGCCTACAGCTGCAGCTCCGTGGCTGGCTGCAGCAGCTGATGTGCTGGTCCTCACAGGAACACCCACAAACCCTCCCAGGCAAAAACCCTTGCACTGAGCCCCACAGCCACAGAGAGCCATAGGATGTGTCTGGCTGTCACAGCAGCTCTCAGGTCCTGTACAGTGAACACAACCTCTCTCTCCAAAACCTAAGTCAACACAAACTTCAAAGGACCGAGTTTAATATTAAATTACCCCACATATGATCTTCTGTTACACTTACTGAGTAATTTGCACCCTGCTTCAGTAAGTTGTGTGGAAAAGGGAAACTTCTAATAAACTTGCCTGTGTTGCACAAGCTTTTGTCACACCTGACAGAAAGGACACATACATTTTTCCTTGAACCAGAACTCCTACTGTGTTGCTACTATCAGAACTATGGCAAAACAAACAGTAATTTATCTGATTGGAGCTTTCGCACACTAAATGATGAGCAGATCTTCAGTGTGCTTGGTGCTGCCTAAAAGAAACAAACTGGCACCTAAATTGCTTCTCATTTAAACCAGTAAGGGCAGAAGGTGGAAAGCAGTATGTGGAATGGCTGGGTACACTATAGCCTGTTTCAGGTGGCAGCACTGCAGATAATGGAACCTTGAACAGTAACACCTGTTATATACATTAAAATCTGTTAAAAAGAATGCTGCTTTAGTGCACTTTAAATTATACTTTATTTGTATTCAAAATGATATATTTGAGAACATGCAATGTCTGCAATACTTACTACAGGAAACGGATGGCAAAGAAGGAGAAACAATTGAAATAAAACTTTCTTTCGCATGTCTCCTTGAAATTGAATCAGGCCACAAAACCTAGGAAACATAAGAAAAAAGCAGATCCTGTGTTATAACTGCGAAAGTACAATGTGAGGATCAGAGTGAAGATGTGTATCAGAAAAAAGGGCAGGAGGAGAAGCTTTGCTGCCCGCAGGAAATCTCAGTGCTAAGTGCTGTGGGAAAGCAAACACTGAGGGGAGCAGGCACTGAAACCTGTGGGTTTGTGGGCTGCCCCACGTCAATGCCAAGTGCAGAGGTGGTGTCAGAGCTGCTGACCGACAGCACCAGGGTCTGTGTCAAGAGCCACACGTGGATCCAGCTCCCGCACAGACGACAAAGGCACAGGGGCAGCTCTGGGTGTGTGGTGCAGGTTGGAATGGAAGACCATTAGAAACATGGGTTACAGCTCATTTTAGGCTTTCTTGAACGCTGAAAATAAAGCAATAAAGAAAAAAAAATGAAAGGCAATAATTTCTTGGCATTGTTATACCCAAATTATTTTGCCAAGTTTCTGCCAATGACCCTTTGTTGAGCCTTGCAGTACTCTGCCTTGTTTCCTCCTCGCCTCACCTAGTGCTGTCTGTCCTGACTGGACATTTCTGGTTTGCCTTCTCAGCTAGCTCAGCTCCATGCTTTTACCCTGAAGCCAGACACTGATTTTGCAGATGTTTTCTGCTCTTTCTAGTGCACATAGAAGAGCTAATCAATTATATAGTTTTTGCGCTGGCACCAAGTCAAGTTTGTACAAGTAAAAGCAAATCATTCACTGCATTTTTAAGAATATCAACAACATTTTAAAAGTAGTTAAATTTTAACAGATCCATTGTACGTTTTCACCCCAATCCCCCAGAAATACATGAAATTCTCACAGCCTGATTATTACATGTATTTGTGTGCATTTTTCATTTCAATTTCAGCTGAAACAGCCCTGGCTGTTCCATCTGTGAAAGCACATGTTCTTCACGTTCCATGCGCAGAGCAAAGGTCATTTTATTTCATCAACTCACACTCCTATGCTGGAGCGCAGCTTCCGGATGTCTTTGGATCTTTTGATCTCTTCTTTACAAAGGGTAAATAACTTCACTGGAAAGGGATGGCTGAAAACAGGAAAGAAAAAGAGATGAGCAACAGGTGTCGGTAGAATTTCAAACACATTTAATGATTATAAAGATGCCAAATTAACAGTCAGAGGAGAGGAAAAACATCGCAGTGCGGTACGCGCTTCTTCCACAACAGCACACCCTGCGTTAGGTGACCTTTGGTGCAGACACAGGTGAGTTTGGCCACCATGTTACTGGGCCTTTTTTTTCTTTTTGAACAGGGAAGAGAAGAAATGAATATTAATTATTTACATTGCTATTACTTGTATGCCTAGGCATGAACTACATTTATCCCAAACTGGCTCAGTATATGCATGATACTGGGCTGGCCATGGCTGGTGTTTGCAGCAATGTGTGATATAAACAAAAATACTCTACCAGGAATTAAAATATTCTATAGCCAAATAAAAATTTAGTTTGTGTATCATTGTGGTGCTTGGTCATTCTCTACAGTCTTCAAGCAAACTTTACATAAAAGGGCATGAATGTTCTTAAATACTCAACCATTTCACAGCCTGAATTCCTTTAGTGATTCCAGACAACGTAATTAAACACAGGGCTTACAGTTCTGTTAAGCGTATGAGCCACGAAGCCATCTTTAAATATATTTAGCAAATTCTTTTCTTTTTCTACACAGTCTGGGAAATGTGATTCTCACAGCTCTTTCCCAGACACTCATACAAACACAAGTATTGTTAGTATATTCCAAGGATCTGTTAAAGAGGAGAGGGAATATTGTTTTTATTCCAGTACAAATTATTTAATCTTTTACTTGCTACACTCAAAGCTGAAGTGCCCTAGATGCTAAAGAAACTATTTAATATTTGTCTAGTAAGCACAATTACCTCTAGATGGCATATTCTGGAAACCTCACTGTATTGCGTATGAGAAGCAGAAAGTAAAAATACATTTATTTTCTGCTGCCGTGATTTAATGCTGTGGATAAAAACTACTCCAAAAAGCCATGTAGTGTAAACTGGTGAAACTGAGAACATTTAAAAACAGTTGTTTATAGGAGTGTCAAGATGTTAAGTTAATGCACCTTGTTACATACAGTTTTCCAGACAAGAGTTAGGGGGTTTTAATTATTTTTTAAAAATTCTTAATAAAATACTGTAATGTACTGAGAAATAACTGACTTGGTTAGAAAAACGGAACAAGAAAACATGGAACCATTAAGCTAATGAACGCTGTCTACAGCTGTCTCAATACTGCCCAGAAAACCACACTAAGGAAAGTAAACAAAAATCGCCAGGTTTTCAGCATTGACACCAAGGCTTCATGAGACATTTTCAGAGCTGAGAGCGGCTTTCAGGACCAAGCAGTCTGGGGAAGGCTGAGTTAACATACCCCCATCAGATGCTGAACAAGCAAGTTCCGTGCCATCCATTGCCTGCAGTCACAGCAGCACTGATTCCACACATGAAGGAGTGTGGTGAGCACGGAAAGCACACACATAGGAGACACGTTGAGAATGACAGACGACTGTGTGAGTCTGGCTGTGTGTCTGCAGGCATTGCAGATGAGGGAAGAGGGGTTCTGCTCTCTTTATATTAAGAGGAGGTGTGTTTTTACTTACCTTGGTGAAATTTTGCCTCCTCCCATCCTCAATTACACAAAGACATTGTGTAGATAGCTAATTACAATACCTGCAGTAGATGCCTGGCTTTCAGCACAGAACAACAGAAATATAGGGAATTAGGTGAGATTTAAATTGGTTGAACAACAGGGACATCGCCGAGATGTACAGCAACAAAGAGACCAATTGGAACGGGAGCATCTGGAACAAATTTAATACACGTAACGTCACGTGCAGCATTTTGTGTTTAAAACAGATGCACTTTCCTTTCTGTCATTTGCCAATTTCACATTTCTAATAACCAAACGTAACCTATGTGTCATCTCAAATGACTCAAATAGCTTGCCCTCTTTAAAGGAAATTGAGAAATTCCTTCTCCTGTGTGGGCGTGGTGCCAGTAGAAACGGAGTCGGCCTCTGGGGAGAAAGGATCAGGCTGAAGTCTGTACATTATGTAAACTGGGCGCACACAGTACAGCAAAAAGGTGCGGGATTTTCCTCGGAAAGGTGAGCTGAGTCTCAACAGCTCAGCTGACATTGCCTGGGGTGGCTGTGAAACCAGAGGACAGCCACTGCCATGCTCTTTACTCTAGGGCTTATTACGCAATAACAGAATAATTGCTTTAAAAAAAAAAACCAAACCACAGAAGCATGTAATACATAGAAGTCATTAGTCAGAGATCTGTGGGGACACGTACCAATTTAAACCATGGTAAGACCACCAGAAAAATACTACACACATAAAATGCTTGAAAGCTTCTGCTGAATAGGCAAAACATGTACACAAAAGAGAGAGAAACACCACTTTTACTTATTTCTCCAGAAAGCACTAGATCCCAACGTTACTCGAAGGCTACTCTGTTCACATGGCACTGCGTATTAGACTCCTCTTCCCTCCCGTAGTTTCTAAGGACCCAGCAATCTGTCTGGACTCTTGGCAGCCAGAGCATCACTGGTGATCATTCTCTCGGGACGCAGCAGAATGACTCCTGCAGCCACAGAAGCCATAACCAGAAAAATCACCCTCCAGTGCCAGTCTTGCAAGTGGCTTCAGTTCACTCTCCTTTATTCTCCCTTTCCTTTGTCCAACTACCAGCAGGGAGCTGACAGTTACCACCATCTTTTAAGAGTAGCCACTGGTGAGTTTAGAAAAGCCCAATATGCTCCGCTTTATCTATGACAGCTCTCTTGCTAGCACATTGCCCTTTGCCTCCAACAGCCTCTCTAATCAATTAACACTCCCTACATTATTAGGAATACAACTCCAGAAATTCACAATGCACACTGAGATGAAATCAGGAAGTTTCAGGCTGTGCTACCACAGAGAAGAAATTGCATTCCACATGCAAACTACCGCCCTGTTTGGAAGGAACCTGCAGGTGAATGATGCTGCAGTTTCACAAACCCTTGATGCCAGCAGACACCTGCACTGTGGCCAGAAGAAATGGTTCCCCCTCCCCCCCTTATTTTGGGACAATTTGTGAGCATGCAGCAGAACAGATTGAGGAACTACCTCAAGATGAGTTTTAGTGGGAGAAGGGTATTTTTAACCTGGAACAGTTTTCTAATGCCATTCATCATGTACAAACTTTTCCTGCCAGTTCAAGGGAGGGGGAAACCCTCATGCTGGACACACAGGTTTATGCCAACTTCAGATAAATAGGAAGTGCCAGCCTGAAAAATGTCAGGCAGAATTTTTCTTCCCATACTACAGATTCAGACTAAGCCAAGCACAACAAAGAAAAGCTGCTTCCGATAGCCTTTGATTACCCTGGTGATACTGAAGTCGATCCATTTCAAACCCTGCTGAACAGGTCTTCACCCTGCACTTCACTTCCCTGCTGGCAGGTTCAGCAGAGCTCTGGCAGAGAAATGACCTGCATGTGATGAATCTCACTCTAAACACAATCATTCACACTATGGTAGTGGAGGAGAAACACCCAGGGGCTCCCTTGCCCTCCTGCACAGAGATAACAGGACCAGACACACTGAGAGCCTCACAAACACTGACACCCACCTACAAAACTACCCCAGAAACGCCAAGCTGAGGATTCTAAAATTTATGAGCTATATGGTTTGAAGAGGCAGGAACATGCACAGTGGGTTACACCTCTGCAGGGCAGGAGTGACACCATGTGGCAATTGCTTTAATTGGAGCCCCGAGCTCCTGACAAGTGTCAAACTCATTCTGCCAACAGCTATTAATCCTTTTTAAATTAAGCACTGTAGGGTATAACCTGCTCTGGACTGCTAACGTTTTATTAGGAAAAAAAATTAAAAATAGCTCCAGGGTAGTGCACAAAATCCATTTTAAATTTCAAAATGCATTTGCAAATACCTTTTTATAAAGCAAGAGTTGACCCTTAAGGGGCTGGTGTAGGCTAATCCCTCCCTGACGTGGCAGACAGACACTACCTGGGATTTCCACCCATAATCTATCATATACCCTACAGCAGGGAAGACTGGAGCCTATGTGGAAGAACTCAGTCACCAGTGTGAACACAAAACTGAACAAGTAATATTCATCCCATCTGTGAGTACTTGACCCATTTTAAATTCCCATTCGAAAACGGACTACCAAATTTGATTTGAGAGATTATCTAAATACACACTTCAAAACAAGAGTAGATTTAATTAAAACGTTTAGAGCGCTAGAAGTTTTTCAAATTTATCTGCTGTGTGCAAGTCTTAAATCAACAAATTCCAAATCCAATGTACGTGCTCTTAGGATTCACGTTGTACAGTTCTGCAGATACCTGTAGATGTGCCAAGATGCTGCCTCAGAGAGCTTGTGGAATATATTTTAGTATCACTGAAATGAAAACCATTCTCTTCTGAAACATCTGCAGAAAGACATGATTCCACATTGGAATATCTTATTCATGTTTATCCATTCCTGAACTAAATACTTTCCAGTAGACTGAACTCAGTGTGGAAAAGCTGGGACATGCCTTTTTTATTATTTTTATTAGAATCTTAATTAACTTCTTTGGCAATATTCACATTAGAAAAGCAGTGGGATCTTGGAAGCGACGGTTTGCACGCACTGTTTTGCAGCATCACACCAGGACACTGCCATTGCTAAAGGCTGATGGCACAGTGAAGAATGTCCTTCGAAAAGCACGCGTTCAGGGAGCCAGTCAAGGAAAGCTGCTAAATGGATCTGATCCTGGTCCAGGTCTGCCAGGTGAAACACGCAAATTGAGTTTGATTCATGTACTGCTTGTTAAACAATGAACCAATAACCAACTTCTACACTGATAATGAGTCGAAGATCTTATCAAGGCCTTTTCAAGCCTATCTAGTCCAGAATTTGTCACAGCCTCAGGAAAATGAAAGCGTTCTATCCATCTACAGTCACACTTCACGTCCTATGGACCCACATCTTGAGCAAGGCCCAGCAGCAGACAGTGCAGGATTTAACAGGCCTGTTGCACGGTGGTAAATAAACAAAAAAGGCTTTCAGCAACTTACTTCTCTTGCATGGTAAATATATCAAAGCAGCCATTTGCCAGCATTTGGTCCAGCATTGCCAGGAGAGGTACAGACACCCTGATGAAAGAAAGTAATTTAACAATGTAAATACATCTCTTGGCATACATACATACACTATTTTTAATTAGAAGAATTAGAAAGAAACTTCCTATCTACCTACACATATTTAAATTAGAACTCTAATTTACACAGAGGAGGGTTGCTCGGTAACTTCTGTGTGTTGGCTAAATCATCCTTGTTGGCTGTGAGGGGGACGTTTCGTTACAGCCAAAAGGAAAAATCCTAATTAACAACATGCCTGGTTTAAACTTGCAGGGTCCTGAAAACACAATTCACAGTAGTAGAAAATATTAATTTATTTTCTATTATATAAACAACACATTCCACAAAACGTATCAGAAGTTACATCACCACCTCTCTACAGGTAATTACCAAATTAACCAACACGCAACCTCTCAGCTGGAATAACTATGGTCATGTTTTCTATTCAAACAGCTGAGACAAGAAGCAAAATAAAAATACAGCAAAAATGAAAATCTTATGAATAGTTATGGGGGCTTTTCCCCTAGGGAATATTTTCTATTTTGCATGTTTGATGAGGCTTAGAGAAATTAATCTTATTATGCAGAACAAGTCACCTTAAAAGAAAAATCTTTACAAGAAAATGATCCTTCAGCTATTTGTGAAAAAGCACTGACTAAACAAAACACAGACTGGACTGGACTGAAAAGTGCACAGCACCTGATACTGCATTATATAAAACCTGCTACTTATCACATTACGTGTAATATTAAACTACAGTAACTGCAAAATATTATACTTTCACTCCTTTGGTCCACGTTTTACCAAAGGTAGTGCTACACCAGACAGATGCATTAAAGCCAATTTACACAGCTCAGGTGTATTTTGTTTAGGCATGTTAAAATGGTGACTTCAAATAGTCCTGCTGTTAAAGCAGAAGAAAACCATTACCGGTCATTCCGCAAGTTATCCTCAAAGACCTTCAGCAACGTCTCACAAAAGCTCTCCATAGCACTGGAATCATTCTGGATTTTCTTCATGTAGTCAAAAAGGCTCTGGGCAGAGTATCTGAGCTACAATAGAAAGAACCTGAGATGAAGGCCTAGAGGATAAACTGCTGCAACACAGCGAGACACCAACTGCACAGAATTATGCTCAACCCTCGCTACCTGAGGTGTGCACACCTGTGAACACGTTCTTCCTCCAGCAGCCACCTGTATAAGTTCAGTAACAATATTTGACAGCAAGATTGCTATTTTCCTTTCATGAATCCTTTTTCAAGGAAGAGTCTTTTTCCTTTTTAAGTTTTACTGTTGTAGGAAAAAAGACCACATTAAAGGTTTCTTATTTTTTTTCCTCTTAAAATAAAACATCCCCAAACCGCTACCATTATCCAGCTTTACTTCAAATAATAATATTGTTATGGCTCTGAAAGTTAAAGAGTACACAAGAAGTTCAAGAGGTAATATTTATTAAACAAGCTGATGTAATTTAAGAATGGAGGGAAGCTCTTGAACACGTGGTGCAGGCCACACAACCCAGCAGTAAACTCAGGTTAAAAATTAAAAACAATTCAGAAATAATGACCGTTGGTTTAACTTTATTATGTTAATCAGCTAGTTTAGGAAGGTGGCAGGAGGAGGTTTTAGTGCCTACTACATTCCAGGCTCAGCTAGAAGCAGCCCATCCAGGTGATGCCAGCTGTTCAGGAGAACAGCCTTCACGACAGCTCCCGGCTGTCCTGGGCCCAGTGCTCGCCAGCCCGGGCCAGGCCAGTTCTCCCCTCCCGGACCTGCAGTGCAGGAGGCTCCAATCCTCTATCCTCTGGGACCCGCCTTTCCTGTGGGATTCATGCCCCAAGCAGCCAACAGTCCACCTTTGAGCAGCAGGATGAGGACTGCCAGGGGCTGCATGAACATTGCTGCTAATGTGAAGGTCTTCCATTTCTAGGAGAGGCAGGAATTTTAAGTTTCCAGGATCATCTTTTAAAATATTTATTGACTTCTTAACCTTGAGGGTAAGAAAAAAATCTGTTTGTTTGGTTGGTTTTTTTTTTACAGAAACTACCTCAAAGCAAAATATCTCATCAAGGATAAAGATAATCATAGAATTACAGACTGGTTTGGGTGGGAAGGGACCTTTGAAGCTCATCTAGTTCAACCCCCCCTGCAGTGAGCAGGGACATCTGCAACTAGAGCAGGTTGCTCAGAATCCTGGCCAACCTCACCTGGAATGTTCCCAGGGATGGGAAACTGGTTGTTAAGTAACTAAACAATACAGAAGTCCAGGTGTGGATAAGCCATCACATAACTGCTAGGAGATTTAAAAAATGGGACATTTTCCACATTGTTAGCAGAGACCATATGAACTTTACTGGAGGAACCTCTAACATAACAAGATACCATTATATGAACAGGTTAAATCCGTATTTCCTCCTCAGGTGAACAGTCCTTTTTTTCCCAGGTAACCTCTGAGGACAGTATCTGAGCTACAACCAACTGCCCATAAGCATTTGCAGAGAAGAGCATTTCCAAGTTTCCTTCTCATCTATGCAGAACACAGAATTCACACTCTATCAAATGTGTGACATTTACCTTTCCCTGGGGTTTCATGAGGACTGGGAAAGGAAATTAGGAGGTTAATGGGTTGGAACTGGGACAACTTTGGATAAGAATTTAAGAGGAGGCCTGAGAATGACCTTGTTCTTATTTAACATAGTAAAACTAGGGTTTGCCAAGGCTTGACTCTCCCATATTTCAGTGACAGGCAATACATGATAAGGCCAACAGTGTTCAAAGGGACTATTCTTCTGATGATAAAATTGAAGTCCTGAGGATTTTGCCTCCTGAACCTGGGGAAAAGTATGAGGAAGTGTAGCTACAGCAAGGGGAGAAGGCAACTGAAGCTCTGGACAGGTGTGTGGTGTATAAATAAGATGTCTGCACAAACCTTCATCAAATTGCTTCCTGATTGGCTTGTGGCAAAACTGAAGTACAGCACTTCTAAAATCAGTCTCGAGGCAACAAGTGGGACTCATAAGGCCAAAATAAAATTAGCTTAGGCATCCTGTTTGCATCAGAGCATTCCAAATCTCAACTACCCACGAGCTACAAAGGTGCCCAATCCACACAAGGGCTCTGATTTTTACTTTGCAGACTATACGGGACAGACTTGATAAAAAAAAGACAGTGGGGCATAATAAGAGAGGAAGAGCCTGTACTGCAGATGTTTGGCAGATCGTCATGGCCTGATGGTTGTCAGTCTCCCATCTAACCTGTCTCCTCAGAGCCCCAGGGATCTTAACATTCAGTCTTCTGTACCTAATGCACCACAAATGGAAGTCAAGTGAATAACTACAGGGAAAGCTGGGACAAAATCAGATGTGCAGATAATTGCTAAAAGCTCTGGTTTTCATGGATGCATTTCAACAGAGCAAGACCTATTCCTGGAGTCAGAACATTCCCGTAACGCGTGCAGAAGAAACCCTGTTACGCTCAATAAATAACACTGGTTTTGGATCATTTCTAATCCCGACAAGTTTACAGCACTGGAGGGACAGTAGCCTGTTTTCCCAGTAACTTTAGAAAAAACTGCATATTATTTAAACATTAGCATGAGTGAAACCATGTCTCCCTTGTTTTACTTGCAACACTCCTTTTAATAAATCGATTCTTCAGTGGCCAGTAACTCTAAGTCTCGAGTCAGTGGTACTGTAGGACAAGTAAGAATATTATAGTTCACACTACTATTTTTTTTTTCTTTAAAAAAAGAATGTCAAAAATTATTCTCAAGTGTATTTTGCACAAGAATTGTCAACCAAAAAAACCTGGGTTTAGGGCTTGTTCCTTCAAACCAAATATGCATTCCTTTGTCACAGTAACCAGATGTTTCAGAACATCACCTACGAATGTCCCAACATTTTCCTCTGTAAGAACAAGCCCAGCTGTTCGAAGTCCAGTGTTTGCTTCAAACAGTACCTACCATCATAAATATCACTGGCAAACAATGAGTCCACTTTGAGGAAAGTAAAAAATAAATCGTATCATGCATTTGGCACATAGATAATGTTGACATTCACATACCATAGACTGGCTTTAGTTTCTGTGCGGTGCTTTAGCATAAGCATATGCTTTCATCAGATAGTTTTGGAACTGGCTGCTCCAACAGTTACAGCTCTTTGGCATCTTATGTTGGAACCCTGGCACTGACCTGGGAGAAAACTTTTTATTTTCAAAATAGGCTGCTGCTTTTATTTATTGTTTTTTTAAAGGCTTTACTTATATTTTTGATAATGCTTTAAAATGTAATTTTCACTCTTTACAGGGAGAGGGGAATAACAAGCACATTCCATGCTTACCAAAATTTTAAATGTAGTGTAGTTCAACAATAATGAAATTATATCAAAATTATATCCTGACCCCTGAAACTAAGGGATTGTGAACTGGAGAAAGAAAACCATTGTATAGTTCTGATTTCCATATGCTGAGAAGTATTTTTTATGCAGCCATAAGAAATATGCATCATTGTGGGCCTGATATATAATGAGAAGATTCTTTTACACAGAGAACGTGCCCTTTGAACCAAGGCGATGGAGCAGAATACCAAATCCCAAAGGGAATGACATCTTCTGTTTTTCCAGATCACTTCAAATGCTTGAGCTCCAATTCTTTCAGCAACCATGCTGCCACCACAATGTTTCTGAGATACCCCACACAGCTCATTTCAGCAAATCTCTTTAAAAAGCAAAACAAAGAGCTACTCTTGCTAAATATACTGCAGAGCAATTTTAACGATGGAAAAACAGCCACTGAATTACAATGGAGCCTTTCTCCTACTCATTCCCCAAGATGACTTAAACCGACATTTGAACTCAGATTATCTTCCAGTATACAAGAATCTTCTGACTTTCAAACTTCTACATCCATGCGTGGATGTGTTTATATTTTTTTAAGTGAGAAAGGGAATAAAAGAGAGATCACAAGAACACACAGAGTTTACTTCAATAATCTGAATAATCCTTTTCCTTTACCCAACATTTTAAAAATCTGCTTCTTTCATAGGGATCTGATAGGAATAGGTCTTAAAATTTTCTATTCATGCTTTAAATCTGTCCCTAGATATTCAGCAAAGAACACTACTGACTTTGATAAAACAGTCTGAAACACAAGTCATTATAAGACATATCAATTCTAACTTACATATCACATTTTAAATATTAAATGCAATTCACCACGCACTGCATAATCCCAAGTGTAAGTACCCTGTACTTTAAGCCTCCTTTGCACTTTTATCTGGCTCAAAAGAGAATTAGGTCATCTTCTTTCTAAAGCCGAAGCCCTTGAGAGTATTTTAACTGGAACAAGCCTTTAGCATTATAGAAAAATGCAGGGTCACGGAAAGTTAACATTTCAAAATTGTATTTTGAAAACAGTACAGAAGGTTTCCCTTAAATATACTGGCAGATGGTAACAAGGGAAGGGAGCTAGAAGTAACTGAACTGTTTACACTTTTCAAAATCAAGTACAACCAGAAGTTTAAAAAAAAAGAAAGAAAAAAGAAACTAAAATGTTGAATAAGAATTTTTTGCTGACCTCAGTTAATAGTCAGAATGTCTGTTTCTCCACAACTTTCCTCCCTTTTTATACTTATACGAATAACTTTGGTTTTGGTGGAGCCTCCTATAATTAACTGTGTTTGACCCCAAGGCACATGGACATCTCTCGATCCCATGGTACCAGGCAAAAACCATCATTTGGGCATATTCTGAACAGCTCATGGTAAGACTGAAAAGTGGAAGCCACGGGAAACAAGCTCAAAATTATGATCTTCCTTCTGTGAACCCAGCAGGAGCTGTTCTCTCTCCACAAAAACTGTGTTTCCTGACGGTCAGCACTTCTGTACCAGCTTTCTTAATTGGAGATGGCAATCTTAATTAGAAACACTCTTAAACACTGTTGGGGTGCTGACTCATGACCCCCTCCTCCTGTTACAGGACCAATTTAAATCTTTAACTGACAGTCCAGAATATTCTGTTACTGGCCTGATATTTCCCTGTAGTATCACACTGAACTGTGTCCTCACCCCAACTGTTGTTTTCATATCTGTTACATCTTTAGCTACATCAAACAACAAAAACAGTTAGAAGCCAAATATCTTAAAACCAAGAATTCTGAAACTAGCAACACAAGTTGTACAATAAGGACAGGAGGATACACTAAAATGATAATAAAGTCTGGAAGATTTTGACAGAGTAACAGGCTACCAAAACCAGTGATAAAGACACTGTTCATGCACAGAAGAAAAGAAACAGAAATTGCAAAGCTTAGAGGATTCAGAGAGACATTTAAACGAAATTTCTTTGTAACATAATTTCTGGCAACTATCTGGTAGAAAGTGTATCAAATAAAAAGAGAAAAAAAACAACTGACCAACCAAACTAAACCAAACCAACACCACCTCCCCACAAAAAACAAACAAACAAACAAAACCAACCAAACACCACCCAAAAACCTGATAAAGTGTTGTAACTCCTTGTTTCCTGAATGCTCAGTAAAGTGAAGAAAAACATACTTTTAAAGATTAAAAATAGAAAACCCATGAAGTTTAAAAGTAAGACTTGATTTCCTTTTAAAATCTTGCATCTGAAATTCTCCTAGGAATAACTTTCTTACCGTTGTCTCTGTTAATCCACCAACAGACACTGAGAGACCCAAAAGCACGTAGTACTGGTATGTTGGCAAAGCCAAAAGCTGGGTGATTCGAGGGAAAGCTTCTGCTGCAGCATTCCAGTTTAGAGTCTCTTTCTCTGACCTGGGGAAAGGGGAAGGAAAAAAATAATCCTGTACATGTGCATTGCCTTTCTTCTCCATACATTCTTATGATAGCTCCTCATCCTAAAGCAGCACATCAGTGAAGAAAGTCTCTCAATTACCTAAAAATCAAATTAATCTTTGGTCTTTAGGCATACGGGGAAAAGACAAAGCAAGATTTTAGCCACTGCCAGTAAAATGAAGCAATCTTCAAGCCCTTGTTCCGACTCAGGTAAGGGATTTGAACCACAGTTTCCTTGTCACAGGCACTTTCTACCAAGAAATTAAGTTCACTTTCTCGTGTTCCATTCCAAATTATCTCCCACCAACAGTTAGTCAACTAACAACTGATAGAAGGACAGACCTATCCCAGGAAAGGCTGACATATATACACCCTACCACAGCCTAGCAGACAGAGCACTTGGAGTGCCAGAAGGTTGAGATTTCACTGGAATGGGGACACCAAGTTGGATGCTCCTCATGCCAATCAGGCATTATAATCAACATTTGGGAATGAGTTGCTGTCACTCTTGCTTTAACTAGAAATTCCATCTTGGAAAACCACTGCACCTAGAGCTTGGTTAAAATACTACTATTCCATAAGAATTATCATTATGATCAATCAATGTTTTCCAGACAGGCAGAAAAATAATTGAGGAAGTGGGACTGCTAATAAATTCAAGCTCGCTCATTATGAAGAGAAAATGAGATTATAAACCAGACATTCCATAAACAGCAGGATTATCAAAACACAGCTACCACCAGGACTCTTACAGACATGATCTCTACCATCCACCATGAAATGGACTAACAGGTTCAGAAATTATTAGGGTTGATCCAGAGGCAGACTTCTCCAGCATGACCTATCTCTTTAGAAAAGTACTGTTTTAACAGCAACTCATACTATGACAGTTCTTTTGCTTATTTTACATGTTTATACATTTTCATTGGACACTTGAATGAAATTCCAACAGCACCAAGTATTCCTCCACGCAAATATTAGGCATTTGGATACAAAAATCACATCAGGTAGCTTGTGCTAGGTGTAAGCACGTGTGTCTATCTTCTACTTTCTCTGCTTTAGGATGTGTTCTGATATATTACCTTGGAAATATCCTCTCTACCTCTTCTCGATGAGGTATGTGTGGAACGGGAGGATGGTCAAAATGTAGAAGAGTCAGGAACACAGATCCTGCATGAGCTCGAAATTTATCTATTTTTTCAGCTGACTGTTGAGCCAGCCAGCACATAATCTGTTTGCAGCTACAAAGAAGAAAACAATTACATAATTTATTCGGTAGAATATATATTTAAATGCAAATTGTTGCAATGATATCAAAAATACCCTGCTGTGAAAGTATTCTGATTTAACTCTTTGTAATGAACATACAACTGATTTAAGGCATCAAACATGGTGACAGAATCTTTAAAGCTTTATCTTCCATAGTTCAATCAAAATAAACATCCTGATGTTAATATTACACAGTATTTGATTCACGTACCACCTTGCATCCCAAAAGATACAAAGGTGCTTTATGCTTTGGATTCACTGCTACATTTCAGATGGAAATAGAGCAGGAACTTGATAAAAGCACATTTTCAAGTAGAAAACTGCCCAAGTAGCAGAGGACAAGGTCTATCCCAAATCTCAAATTGATAATTTCACCAACTCTGGCTAGTTTTTAACAATATTCCATTTTGCCTACGCTGACAACTAAACTCTTAGCCACGACATTGTTTTCCACATGACCTTTTACACCTTCATAAAAGACAGCTAAGGGTAATAAAATCAGCAAGAATTCCTTCAGTTACAGCCAGACTGAGAACATTTAGAAAATGCAACCTGGCTGTCAGGTGCTTTTCTAAGTTTCACGTGAATAATCTATATCTGCAATACACCAACAGGAGGAAGCCCTATGCCAACAGGCACTGGTTGAGTAGCATGTTCTTACAGAATCCACTATTTTCCTTGAAAGTGCCCTTCAAAAATTGTTGGGTATTTTTTGTTTGGTTGGTTTTTGTTTGGTTGGTTTTGTTTTTAATTAAAGAAGAAATCATGAATATATTCAGCTAATCACTGGACATGTTCTGTCCATAAACCAACACCATTATTAGGAAAGTTTTGCTGCAGCTCAATCTATGCTTAAAAACTGACAAGTAGGTTTTTTTTTTTTGTTTGTTTGTTTGTTTGTTTTTTTAATAGTAGGAGTATTGTATTGTGAAATTAGACTTCAGAAGTTCAGAGTAAATTATGGTTTTTTTCATGTGTCCTTACTAATAAAGCTGCAAAGAATACAGAAATTAATACAAACTCATCTCCACATTTTATCATTCCTAAGTGCAATGCTTGGTATAAGCAGGCAAATTTGCTTTCTATTTAAGGGAACAATACTAGCAAGATCCCCTGAGGTGGCAAGTACAGACTAACTCTCCCAGATGCGCTGTGTTTCAAAGGTGGAACCGCCGCCCAGTCTCTCCCAGTAAGGTTAGTCTCTCTGAAAATCAGATGCAATATTCTCAGCATCTGTATGGGTGCAGGTTTCATGCACTTCTATCAAAAGTTCTGTCACTCTCAAGAAAGCAGGAAGTATACAATATATAAGCAATGCTTTCTTGTATGGACTGGAATGTAGTTGTAAGAGATAAGACACAAAAACAGTACAATTAGCATACATGTTGCCATTAATTAACTCTGCTTCATTCTGAACCAGCAGAAGCGTCACTTTCATTAAACTTGTCATAGCAGCTTCACGTACCCTGTTGAAACAGAGATACATTAGTTACATCAGTATTTATTTAAATAAGTGCATCAGCAGTTAAGTTAGACACTGGCAAAAATTCAAAATAGTGAAAGCACTGGCCACTGAGAGCAGCTGTCATATTTTTGTGAGGGGGAGGAGTGTGTACAACTGCACCTCCAGCCCCCATACCACACTGCACTGAGGGTACACCAGTCATCCCAGTTTCCCAGCAGGTCTCCTGCATCACCATCATAACATCATAGCCAGATGTTATCAGGTTTGTTCTTTAAGAAGGTTAAAATTGAGAAAGTTTATTAATAATTAGTGTGCAAGTAGTTGTATTTAAATCTAAGTGCTTTGCTTCGAATCATCTTCTAAAAAGGCCAAGCCACATTCTGACATTAAGATATTTAAAAGCTGTTAATATCCTTGTAAATAATCACTTCCAACATTAAAAAGAATTGTGACTCAGAATGGCTTAAATCTCTATACTAAATGATAATTAGCTTTATTGGAAAAAAAAAAAAAAAGAAAAAAAAAAAAAAGAAATATTTGAAAAGGTACACCTGTCTGTGAAAAGAAGTATTTCTTTCTTTCCTGTTTCTAATTTCCAAAACAAGCTGAAAGTACTTACCTGGGAAATTTAAAACTGTGTGGGACATTTGTTATAATGGTAAAAAAGGTAAATTACATCATTTTTTCCTAAGTAGTCTAATACAAGTTTGGCAATCTTTCATCAAAGTGTGTTTTCCTTGCTTTTCATATAGTATCTGACTATTAGATATATATGTCTAACACCTGTAGACAGATTGGACAAGTCCCAGCAAACAATCTGTCTAAAGAAACATAAAGTCTGCATATGGAAAATAAAGCTGGCTAAGCTTTCCCACGATTCCATTAAAGAAAGACAAAAATTACACACCAAAGACAAGGCCTCTCCAGAGAAATGGCAGTTCTCCCTATATCTTTCCATCTTACTTGATGGTTTAGAAGAAACAGAATGAGAAAACAATCATATCTGAAAGGGCACAGAAGTATTTAGCAGCCAACAGTTTGCTATGAGAAAGGATTCCCCTTCCCCCTTTCATTTACATGTTTCCTGACTTGATTTTGGCTGGCATTGCCAAAGAAGCTTAAAAAGAATCTGGTGCTCAAAGAACATTTGAATTTTAATGGGTGGTGGGAATTTAATTTTCTCAGGATTTCCTTGAAAATTTCCACTTTGTAGAGTTTTATTTTGTTTTTAAATTAAGACTTAGACAGAAGGATAAACAAAAGGTATGGGGAACTTAACTGAGAGCTGTCAGATGTGGGATTGAATACCTAATTACACTTAGCCAGGTTCTTATCTACTTCAGTATCTCACCTGCTTTTGAAAGCAAACAGCTTAGTATCTCTTCCCTTTCTCTGACTCCTCATCCTCTATGGTTGCTCTTACACCTTCTTTCAGCTACACCTGTCTCTCTTGCGTTACTACACTCTCTGAGCCAGAGACCCATTCACCTCCAACCGAGGAAGAAGACAGAAAGCCACGCTCCTTCTCCGTTGTGCAAGCTGGAACGACCTGCTCACGATCCTTACTAGTTTGCATCCTTGTTTCCTCTTCTAAGTTTGAGATGTCAACCACACCTGTTTTTCTCTGATTTCCTCTCCTGTGTTGTTATTTCCCTGTCATGTGACAATTTTAACAACGGGTACTGAAGGCTGAGGGGCTGGGTATCATTATACAAAACAAGAAAAATACCAACACACCAATATTAACTCAGGCTGATAAGAGCTGTCTGGATTATTTTCCTTGTGTACTTTTCCAACATATCTGTAAATATTGTAGTCAGGTACAAGGAACAAGGGTAGTCAATTGAAAAAAGCGTCCAATACTAACATGGCACAAAATACCTTTCTTCTTTGAGCTGCAGAACTCACACTTTCAGTTCAAAGACAGATTAGTTATAAATAACCATTGCAAGAAGTTATAAATAACTACAGTAACTCATGCTGGAAACAATGAGATCTCAATGACTGATAATGACTCAGTAGAGCACAAGCATTAAAGTTTGACAGCAGCATAAACCACTCAAGGATTGCTGGCAATAAACAACTCCAGCATGATACACAGTGCACAAAAAAACCACCACAATCAGAACTTTTCTTCCTATGTAAGACAGTAGTTGGTTGTCAGGTATGTTAGAGCAGCTCCCATTCCTCACGGTAATTACAAATGTACTTTGCAGCACCTGCCCCATGTCAAAACATTTAATAAGCAATTCTAAAGAGGAGAATGCCACTGTAATTCATTTTTTTCTTTCTTTTTTTTTCCTTTTCTTTTTTTTTTTTTTTTTAAGCCAACCTGGTGCTACCAAATAGAATAACACAGAAGTCAAGAGTAGGACAGGATTCTAAAACAGTCAATCTGAAATTTGAGCCTAAACAAGAAGTTCCCAAACTCACACAATGTGTGCTTGGCACCATGTATTACTACCCCAGATTTGACTGGGGATCAGCACGCTACACATGGCTGCTGAGGCTGAATACAGCCACTGCTCCAGAAACAGACTGGTTTACTTGCAGCAGGGAGAAAGGAGTAAGCAAGTGGTTGTTTTGGCCACAGAGAGAACTATGATGTGTATGGAGGAGCACACACCCTCCCCTGCAGGGCAGCAATTGCCAGAACAGGTCACAACCATCTGTGAGCTCTGCCAGCTTTGCCATGGCCGCAACAGACTTAGTTTGGAGCCTTTCATTTCAGTAGCTCTTGATCTCTCCTCACCTGCTGAGTCTCAGCTGCCAGTTACAATACAGTAGATGCCACTCAAGTAAAGTAAAAGGAAATTATATTTCATGTTCATATACTACTGTTGAAAACACCCTTCCAGAAGAGGATAGTGACTGAAGAATATGTCTGAAACAGTTATTTCAAATACTCTGCAAGGATGCGACAAACTAAAGACGAAAAGCCCCTCACGTGACTCAGCACTGTTAAACAAGAACTTCTTCAATAATCTGGAAAAATAAGGAAGTATTTTTAACCAACAAAATTATTTCATACCAGTATTTTTCAGGCACTGCACCCTCCCTACCTCACTTTGGGCCTGGAATGTAATAAAAGCATAGCCAGATACTAAAGCTGAACAACCAAATGGTTGTTAATTTACAATCCTGAACAGCACCTCTGTACCCTGAGATATTTCATTTAGTTGCCAGACGGGTCAAATACATATTACCATGTCATTACCATACCATACAAACAGTATTATGTTACTGTTAAATACATAAATACAGTATTATGTATAGTGTTAAGCAGGGCTGATACTTTATGTATAGAATTGAAAGACGATAAAATTAAGAAATCTTTGTCAAAACTAGCATTTTACTCAAAATCAATTTCCAACAACTAAATTGATTTTGGAACATTCATTTACTTAATTCATTACTTCTCTATACAAGGATTAAGTGTTACTGCCCTGAGCCGTCTACATCACACCAAAAAACTAATACATTTTAATTCTGCAGATAATGGATTTATTCCTGAATTCTGAAAATGTAATACATTTTATTAATAAGTACTACATCAGGTTGCACATATTTGTGCTCACAAACACATGTAGAGAAGTACCCTGCCAAGAGAGCTTGGATGTTTCCTTAGTGCTCACATACTAAGATCTGTATTTCACATGATTTTCTCTCCCTGGAACTACCTAGTGGTATTCTACACGATGAAGTAACACAAAATCATCATTGCTGTTCTGTCTACCACAGTTCAAGATTGCAGGAACTTCCAATCAGTACCCACAGTCCTACAGACTTATGATTTAATTATTCCTGCAATTTCATAGCTGAAATAATTGAGACCCTATACTTAGAAAACAGTCTGTAGTACCACAGCACAATTACAAAGTTTTTAATCCATCTCAGTTAGTCACTAACCTTGAAAATCTGTCAGTAACACGTTATGCAACTGCTCCCTCTCCTGGAAAAAAATCCCCACAACACAAATGTACAATGGGAGAGTTCACCAAGTAGGAGTGAGTATATGTGTGATCTCAAAGAAACAGAAGTCATGTTTAAATGTCTGTACTTTTTACAATTAAATACATTCCTGATATTCATTAGAAGAAAACAATGCCATCCAAAAAAGCCAGAATAGGGCTGAACTTTGGTTTAAAACAAAATAGTCCCCATCTTCCTAACTTCCGAAGCAAGGGACAAATTCTTGTCAGCCACCTCCTGATTCTCTTTCTCCAGTGCATTTCTACCTCTACTCAAATCTCCAAAGGTTTGAATCTACCTATTTCAAACAGGTTTTGAAACTACATCACTTTTTAATAAGACATTAAAGAGTCTCAGTCTGCAAGGCATCTTACCATCCTCCCACATCTCCTCGGCTGTCTGTGGTGTAGTCAGTCATCCCATTAAATAGTGTAGCGTAAATCTGAGGAACGTTATCTTTGCAGACATATTCTTCCTGGGATCCTTCTCCCTTTACACCCATTGTCTGGCAAACCCTTTAGAAAAAGGAAGGGGAAAACCACAACACTAAGCAAAGAGAAACATGAAGGTCACAGCTTTGTTCTGTTGCTTAATATAATTCCCCAGACATACAACATTCTAAAAACCTGTAACATCTGCTACAAACAGTATGAAGAATATTTCTGAGCCCACTGTGTTCTATTCGACATGAGGATTTATGATCATTATTCAGGCATAAAGGAACACTGGAAAGGCTAAAAACTCCACAGATAACCATTTGGGTCTAGGTCTGTAATACTACAAAAAGGAACATGCTTAAAAGTACCTCTCAGTTTCTGAACTCTCCTTAAAGTAAATAAGAGGAGCAAAGGACTAATATAATGTGCATTGAATTTGGTATTAACAAACTTCTTTACATTGCAGACATGAGTTTTTTGCATTGTACAATTTAAGAGCATAAATACTGTGAAACTATTAACACTAACTACACTGTGGCATGTCAACAGAGAAAACACTAGTAAGCTTCTTGAGAAAGAAGTAAAATTGAAGATGGTAAACATACTCTGCAATTGCTGTCAGGGCATCACTTCTGGATGCTGCAAAGCTCACATCGGCAGGGGAAATTAAGGTAACTTTTTTCAAACCTTCCAAAACCTGAAACAAAAAAAAAAATAATATAAACTGGTATATTTAAATCTAAGGCATTATTTATTATAATAAATTTAGATATTGTATTAAAATGAGCTTAATCACATATGAGACATCCAAGTGGGCAACAGCATTTGGTTTCTTACTGGGACTTCTCAGTATGTCTCACTTTTCCCTTTGGACAAATGTTCCACAGCAAAGGGATAATTCAGTCTCTGGCTTTTCCATTAACACTACTGAAGCAGGACTAAATTGTAATTATTAGAATCAATGGCAAGCTAAACTCATTATGCTTTTCTGGAGTTACTGTACATTAGAATCCAAACTCCCTTCACAAAGACCTTTAATTATGATCATTGTTATTTGTTTGATTACCATCATAGGTTTCATTCAAAATACCATGTGCCCTCTTCTCATTACAATGATCCTATTTGCTCACCTGTTGGAGCCTGCCCTTTAGCAGAAATCTTGGAAGGGCCCCAAGAGCTCGAGAAAAGCCACAACGAATCATTTCCTCTGTGTTTTGTAGTTCTGAAATGTACTGTGTCACCAGCTTATCTAGAAAAAATAAAATTGCAGAGTGAAAAGCAATTACCACATCATTATCATTTGGCCAACAAAAAAATAAAGCAGGCAAAAATCCCCCAAACAGAGCAGCTAGAAAGTTTTATAATTCACTAAACTAAAATACAGAATACCTTTAATCTCCTACAGAAAAGAGATAACATTTTTAAGATGTTCACCGTTAGATTAATGAATTCATATTTACTAAATATGAAGTCAGATTTTTAGACAGACTAATCCTGGTCATTCAGAGAGAGAAAAGACAAAGTTCTCAATCTGAAGAAGTTTTAACGTTTTAAAAATCAAAAGAGTAAGCACAGGAAAAAAGAATAAACTTAACTTGGAAAAAATAAATAAGCAAAAAAAAAAAAAGAAAAAAGTCAGGAATCTATCTGCGTTATTTTCACTGTAGTCTTTATCACAGATTTAACAGGCAATACTTAATTACTTAACAGTAATGATACCCATTAATACTCCTGTTCTTCACCAGATTTTTCAGCTACTTTATTAACCTGTTCTGTAAAATGCAGAGAAACAAGATACTCCAGAAGAACATCTAAGAACAACAAAAATAGCTGCAGGAAACAAAATGGTTCAAAATGGAAAAGTCAGTTCTTATTAACCCCTTTACTGAATATGCACTTTTTAACCCTCAAAGAGAAAGAATCAGAGATTGTAGGAACATTACATAATTGTGCCATTGCTTACTGTCTTCTAAGATTTAAATGATTGAGCAATATTTGCTAGAGGAAGAAAGAATAGTTACCATAAGAAACTATACATTAATTGTTAACTCATGACTGACTTTTTTTCTTTTTTTTTTTTAAATCCCCATGTAATCAGCAGGCCTCAACTAGTTTCTGACATCAGGAAACTCAGTCCCTGTCCAGAGGTTAGCAGCACCTTCATTTTAAGCACATCCATTATTTAAAAATTTCCAAATCACTGGATTGTAAGGTAGAGTCTTGAGGCCATAGGAAGATGCAATGCTTGCTTAGACAGCAAAATGAGCTATGAGAGTCTTCCCTTTGATTGATGTACATTTAAGATTGACATTTTAGCCAAATGACATAAAATTAAGACATGACAGCTAGCAAGTGAGCAGCTCTTTCCTTATAACTACTCAGTAATTATGCCAGCAAGGGTAATGCACGTTAATATTCTTCTAAGAGTCTTCAGCTTCATAAAACAACACAGCTTTATGAAGTGTCTACAATATTAATTCAACACAACCCATCCTGAAAGAATATAAAAGACCAAGTCATCAAAACCAAACCAGAACACATTAAGACAGAAAAAATAAACAGAACAAAGAAAAGATGAAAAGGGAGGCAAAAAAAAAAAAAAAATCATTTTAAGTATATGTAACTTCACTGCCATATTTAGAAAAACAAGAATGTAAATGTTATTATTCTTCAATTATCTACCTATACAATCCAGCAATCTGTCTCTGATGGACACGATGCAATTTGATACTTTAAACTAAGAAAGGTCCAAGAAAAATAGTATAAAAGATGTTGATTCCTATGCCCCTAACAAAAATTTAAGCCTACCCCTGTACTACTGATCCAAATCCAAAGAGATGAGGTTTCACACAGACATTTTCAAGAATTCTGAGTGTCCTTGCTATCCTTCACTCCCTATCCCATACCAATTCTTCTTTAAGTCAGCCATAATCTCTGGCATATGGTTTATCAAAATATGTCCCATTTCATTAAAATTGAGGATTTGCCACTAACAGGTTCTTCGCTTCTTTGCTTCACACTATGAAATAGAAAAGCAAACATTTTTTTCTAATACTCTATTATGCTACCTTGTATTCACCTCCAGACTAAAGCAAGCAAAATCCCTGAGGCATTTCCTAGACTTTCAGTTGTTTTTATCATTCCTTCCTGAAGCATTTTAAGGTCCTTTAAAATCAGGGATGCTCCTCTTCACTCTATCCAATACCTCCAAAGTGCAAGTTAGGTCCAGCCCAATATTTTCTGCCTCTACTGTAAACATGAGTCATTACCCTGTAGAGCTGGATCAGCTTCTCCCTTTTCATTGATGTAATATTCATTACACAGGGCAGCCAGTGCAGAGACTGCAGACTCCTGTAACAAAGGCAAAACAGTGAACTTGATATACTTTCTAAGGTCATACTTCATGATAACTGTGCTTAAAATTAAAAAGGTTAAAAGGAAAAAGAGAGTGGATTTTTTTTTTCTTTTTTTTTAAATCATTCCCTTCAGCTACTGACTTTTTTTTTTTATTTCTTCCCAATATTGTTTTAAAAACAGTTGAACAGGAAACCTATGTAAGAAATAAAACAGATTCTACTCTTACTCCTTCAAAAATACCAGAAGCTAAATTAATATTTAAGACATTAAGAGTAATGTATCAACTGTATTTTCTGTTAAGTTGAAAGACACTGTATTAGAAAATCCAGAAGTCATTATCTCATCTTCAATATATTGATGTCAGATTGATGAGAAACAAACCGTATTTCCCCGGAAAGCTATAGAATGGAAACAAAAAAAATCCATGGACTGATATTTATAAACAAAATCTCCCAAATATTGAGTGATATCAATCCTTGTGTCTCAATCTTAATTGGTTTAGAAAAGGATCAAAGGTTCTTTATTGGTCCTGAACTTCCTAATCTTTAAGAGTGGTTTTGGGCATTGCTACAGAACACCAAACTAATACAGCTGCTTTTTCAAAAAGCATGTTGTAAGTTTTCTTATGAAAATTACAGCTGAATTATACTTTTCAGCTAGTAATATAATGCTGACCAAAATTATAATAAACTTGAAAGCTTACAAAAACTATACATGATTCAATCCATATTAACAGTAATGATACCCATTAATACTCATGTTCTGTGGGTACAAAAAAAAAAAATCTTTAATGATAATACTGGAATCGTGTTACAGCCTCTTCATTCTACCCCCAAGTCACCTCAGACTTATTCTCTAGGCAACATCAAGAACTTGAAAGAAAACCAACATTCATCTAAATAATATCATCCAGAGATTCTTTTCAATTCCCACAACAGTTCTCTAAAACTACCAGAATCACTGTATCTTACACACATTACAAATACACCAAAACAGGTGCAAAATATCCTATCAATGTAACCAACAACCAACAGTAAGTAGCTTCAAGCAGCCATCAGCGACACTCACCCCCAGCCCACTGCCAGTGCCAGTACCTGTCAGTTACTCTGTCCAAATATACATTCAAGAACAACCTTTGTGATAGCTGGTCAAGTATTAATCAAAAAGATCCATTTGAATTTTGAGGAATTCAATTTAAAAAACAAACACACAAACAAACAAAACCCCCCCACACACACCCTTCTTACCAATGTAAGAAACATACAAGGATCAATTAGATTCCATGGAAAATAATCCACCAATGGACAGAAAAAAATATTTCTAATTCTGTATTTGAAGTGACCACCCAAAGGAGAAGGAAATACTGTACCTTTACATGCTGTCGTGCAGTGCTTGAAACAAGTGGGAGACTTCTTAGACTGTCATTTATTAACCACTGCCAGCCACCTGAAATAGTAAGGAACATAAATGGTATTAATTTTTCTTACTCTCTGAACTTCAACATTCCCCGTTTTATTTTTCACAAACAAACAATACATATGGACCTATTTCCTTGGTTTTCCAAACCAAACACGGTTGTGATTCTCAATTAGTGTAGCTACTCTGGTTTGCTTTACAAAGTACATAACGCAAACACCACTCCTGGTGATGCTGAAAATCTGACAGAAAAAAATGTATTGGTAAACAGCCACAAAATAAATCATCAAATAACATCAACATTTGATGCTATATTTGTGTATCTTTTTGATATATTTTTATTTATGTGGCCATCCAACCTTTCTGTTCTTGCTACTTTGAAAAAATGTAATTTGTTAATACTTTAGCCTAATGAGTAACTACAAAGATAATAGAAAGTTATTTAAAATATGACATACCAATTATCGGATCTCCTCTAAATGGCATTTTTGATAGTGACAACTTTTCAATTAAAGTGCACACTGTAAGAAAATGAAACCACATCAAGTTACATTAGTGTTCATTTTAAACTGAAAAAAAACTTGCAAAGAGAAGTCCAGAATATGTGAAATTAGAAACTGAAAGAAATTACATTTGTGATTCTTGCATACCAAAAAAAGCTACTATGCGGTAACTGCTCTGACCTGAGTTAGTCCCATCAGTCATGCAAATCCATTGTTTGGTGGCACGTTTTTCCTCCTCTGCCATTTGATGTGCATTTCTGTTTCTATACCCATCAGTAAATGGCTGTGTAGTATCATTGACAGTAAACCAACTTGGACAAGGATAATCATACAGCCACTAAAAAACTATTCAAATATATATGAACGTTTTTCCTGCTTCTTATTAGCATTTTTTGGACCTTCAAGGAGTGGCACCTGTTCACTGCACAGTGCTAGGAGCTATAAAACTGGATGTAGCTTTATTTCCTTTGATACTCTATACAACACAATGTTATTTTAATAATTAATTCCTTATTACTTTAAAACTAGAAAATTAAATGAGTTCTAAGCTTGGAAAACCACTTTCAGAATAGTACTTTTTTAGGGTATCAAGGCTATTTTGTGGAATAGAGATTAAGACAGCAAACAATTCAAACTTTTACTATACAATAGATTGACTGCATTGTTCAGACAAAAACTCTGCACTTAGGGAATACAGCACCTTTCACCTCCTGGTCATCAGTTCAAATACAGCAGATTGGTATAGATCTGCACTCCTTATCTGACTGCTTTAGAGTTGGTGGAGACAAGGAAGAGAACAGAACAAGCTACTATATAATGCCACCTTTTTGTTTTCCTCTCCTCCCACAACTTAATCTTTGAATCTTACTCCAGGTTGTGTACACAGTTCATCATCTTCTTCATTTATAATCAACTTACTGGGCTCCAAATCTACTCTTGAGTTCAGTCCTCACTATGGTAATGTCACACAAATCAGGCTCCCTGTGCTCAAGCTCCATTCAACATTGTATGTCAGCTTCTTTGTTCTAATATTTATTCACAGACAAGGTTAAGTACAATGTGACTAAACCCGAGTCTCTAAGGAGGGTTCCTCCTTAGCTCTCTACACTTGCTCTATTGTGGTTGAGACCATCATTGTCATCAGACATGCAGGCAATCTGTGGAACATTTTCAGTTCTCTTATTCCACCTACAGTTATATCATGCCAAAATACTGTCACTTGTACTTCTCTGAAATGACGAAATACTCAGTTGCCTAAAAGCTAAAACATACTACAAAACCCTACTTATTCTTTCAGCCTGAATTATCATGTCACAAGATTGTACACTCATCCAAAGACTGCAGAAATCCCCTTGCCCCCTTCACCCTTCTGTTCCATCATTCTTCCACCTTGGTACTGAAACTCCTTTACGCGCTCAGTTTAGATGGCTTCACATCTTCAAAGCCAGAATCTGTTTTGAACAGACTGGGCTGTTCCAGCAGAACATCACCTTTTCTGTGCTACCATCCTTTGCACAAACTGTTGCTTCAATGGCCTTTATTCTTTACCCTTCTGCTCACACCTATTCCGATAAACGCATTAGCTACTCAATGGCATCACTATTAATGGACGGATCGTAACTCTTATGGAAAGGAATCTCCCTAAATCAATGACAGAAGCCCACTCAACCCTGAGGAAAGCCCTCTGTGTGCAACAACAGGAGCAGATAATGTATGACATAAACCCAAGAACTATTTCCAACTGTTACACAAACAGGGTTATTCACAAGTGTGTTGGCAACCAATGTTCTGGTGTACCTGGTCTCCTGGTTGGCCTCCAAACTTTGTATTTTTTTAATTATGGTGCTTACTTTATTTATGCATTCAACACAATATATGCAAAACAAAATGGAAAAAAGTAAATGGAAGAACTCATTACTGCTTTCACACTGCAACCATGATACTCACCAGCTGGTCTCATCAGTTCTCCACCTAAACCCCTGCAAAGCAGAAACAGAGACTTCAGAGAGCAACTGATGACAAGCAATTGGAGTCCACTGCCTAGTGAGAGAGAAACCCTCAAAACCATTTCAGAATGAAAGCAGATGACAAAATACCTTCAGGTTTGTATTTCACCAATTCTAAAACACTTCTTTTTAAATCTACTGTTGTCTTGACTTCAGCATGATTTTTACAAAACCTTCCTGAATATTTAACTTCCTTCTTTGAAAAATGCCATCCCAGTCATTCTAATTTTTCACGCAAATAATAAAACACTGTCAAGTTCATTCTCCTTTTCTTTTCACCAGCTTCAGAAGCATTCCAAACCTGTGGGACTTGCCACAGGACTTTTCAGTTGTACAGCCCCTACAAGCTTCTGACTACAAGAGGCTGACAAGTGAAAAGCAATTACACGTAATATTTTAACAAAATTTTAATCTCTGGAACATTAAATAGAAACTTCATTTACTGGTTCCCATGTTTACCACGTTAACTGGTTTACTTTCCCGGTGAAGCTTCTCATCGTTCTCTTCACCCTCTCCCTACCAGGGAGATTTTGAATTCAGCACCGCAAGTGAGGGGGTAAAAATTTCCAACACATCAGAAAAGAGAGAGAAACAAATGGCTCAATATGCTCCAGACCCTCCTGAAGTAAGTGTGTCTTACATAGGGATGGTCTCACCAGCTCAGACCTCAGGCTTATCCAGCCCAGTTCTCCTGTCTGAACATTAGCCTGGCCACTGACAGCACTAGGAGGAGAAAGTCTAAACTAAGCAGAAAGTGGGGAGAGGGGGAAGCCTCCTGGAAATGTCAGGGCCTGTTTCCATTCTTTAGCCTCTCCTGTCTCTGGACAGAGAGAGGTCTCCTCACTGCACCGAGCAACATCTACTGGTTACACGGCTATCCCCAAGGTGCCATCAGCAGTGCTTGGGGTGTTTTGCTCATCATCAACCTCTGTGGCTTAATTTTTCCATTTTATGAACCTTTGACCTCTGCCCTTCCTTTGGATATTTCCACTGTCATCTCCTTATTCTTGTCTCCCTTCACTTCTGCTGGAATATTTCCTCCCTGAGGAGTGCCAAACCCTTAACCACCTGTTTGCATGGCCATGCTCTAGCAGAAACTCACAGCAAGGGGGAGGAACAACAAAGGCTTTTTCTGCTTATTTGCTTAAGTTATTTTTATTTATTTATTTTTTTAAAAGACCTTTTCTTCCCTCCTCTCCTCCTCCCTCCCCACAATAAAATTAGTAGCTATGCTCAGAAGGCAAACTTAGCAACCCAAACAACTCTTAGAACTTTGTTGTCCAATTTATCCTTTTATATGAGCTTCAAAAGCCTAAACATTTTACATCAGTTTTTCCATTCCATAAAAGTAGGTGCCTCCTGTAACACACACTGGGTTTCTGACTGCTCAACATTTTTATTGGTTTTTCTGGTAACGCAGAGATGCCAACTCCACAATATGCTCATTTGTCATAGATCAGCACTTCCTTTAACTGGGAAACTTTTGTTTTCAACAATCAATATATTAAGTTCACTGCAATAATCCACAGCTCAGTTTATCATCATAGAAAGCGAGCACAGACTCCACATCCCCCTGATGATAAGGTCTTTGTGTTATCTACACCACCTTCCTACCATGTTGTCTGCTGTCCAGCTTCTAAAGAATTTCAATTAGAAGACAATGAAGTGATGCAAGGAGTCAAGACAGCAGCAAAAATGGAAAAATTATGTGCAAGGCTTGCTGCTTCTTCAATGTTCCTTTTCCCCTCATCTTGTCTTCACCCATTGCCTTTTGTCTCTGTCTTACTGCAAGCAAGTATAAAATAATGATCTTGTAATTTGTTTGGAGTGTGACAGAGTCTGCTGATGCAAGAATTCAGATACAGACTTCTGTTCCAACTACAAAGCAAGAACTGACTCATAAAGGCGTCTCTTCTCCACTTCATCACACTGCCAATAAGGAAGTCAGGCCACTTAAAGCTACTCATATTAATAATTTGACAGCTATCCTTTCCTTTGGCATTACATCAACTCAATTTCATTTCAGAGTTTAGAGCTCTACTGAGGATTGCTGTCCCTGTGCAAGAACGAAGAATGGTGGCAGTGATTTGCATAGTAAGATTTCTATGTAACGCAGGAACTAGAATCAAATTATCTTTGAAGACGCTGCAATGCCATGTGTTCTTCTCTGCAAAACTTTTCAAGTTGCTTCTTGCCAAGACATCACAGTATGTCCACCAATGTATCTAACATTTTTCCCTTCTCCGCAGCTCTTATGTATTTCAGTTTTAAGAACTGAGAATTCTATCATAATCTGAGATCTTTCCTCAGTCAGTGTTTAGTTTGTCAAACACGATGCGCATCTTTCTATTAACTTTATCTTGCTCTAGAGTATTTCACTAAATTAAAAAGATACGGATCTACCTAATTCAGAGATTCTGAATTTTGCTGCACAGTCAGTATTCTCTCTTTTTTCTTCCAAAGACACATACACGAGTTGCATCACATTATTAGATGTACCTGTTTCAAAGTTTAATTATTAATTCAATTTGACTCATGCAGTGCCCAGGTTCCGTGAGCTCCTAAGCATCCCAGCCTATGTGCAGTTCCACAGCAATGCTTCCCTCCTGGCAACACCTTCGGAGAAGTCACAGTTTATTTGTGGAAAACACAATAAAATGTACAATCCCTTGTAGAACCGATGAATTAAGATTACTGACCTAAGAATGCTGGTATCTATTTTAAAATTATGCAGGCCTGAATCAGAACTAACAACAGTGCTGTTTTCAGTGCACAGGGACTTCTGGTGGATTGGTTTATAAAATTATTTAGGAACTGCTCTTTGTAAGAAGTTCAGAATTAATCTTTAAGATTGTAAAAATAACAGTAACTGAAGCTGTTTAGAACTGAATAACATCCATGGTTTTATAAACATCCGAATCTAAAACTACTGGAATAGCTGAAGAGCCTCAACTGCAAAAAATTTCCAGAAAGCTACAAACTCCTGCTGAGTATTTTCATCTCCATATGAATAGCAACCAATTATTTTCCATGGGAAGTCTGACCCAAATAGAATTGGGATATCTTAAAAGAGGTCCAAGGTTGTACACTTACAGGGCTTTGGAAGTACAAAACAGCTTTATCACAAGATACACAAAGAGGGAAGGAGATAGTTCTGAGCACAGATGGAAAAGCCTGTGTACTTAATAAAGCTTTAGAGACATCCCTTGAAGATGCAGAGAACAAACTAAAATAATCTGAAAAACACTTACTTTTAGGTTATTGTAAATTCATATGCTGCCCATACACTTATTGTATTCTAACACCATAAAACAAGTGAAATCGTGGCTCTACAGAATTAAGAGTCTTCCCATTGACTTCAGTTAGTCACAAAAGAATTTCACCTTAAAACTCTTCAGAACACAGTATAACATGATCTCCTACAGCCATCATACTATTGGATGCAAAAAATAATTGAAAATTGGAAGATTTGTTAAAATGAGCTTTGTTGCAAGGCTGGAATTATTTGCTGATTAAGTTACTGTGCCTAAAAACCTCTTTTACATAGATGACTGCCAAGAAACACCTTTGCCCTGAAACCATCAAGATTAGTTGCAGCCTTAAAGGTCTTTGAAATGAGAGGAGTTTCTCTTTTACCTAGCACCTGTCAACACCTACAGGCTACCTTAGTCTTTTGGAAAAGCTGAAATTCTGAAGCTGGCAGTCCAACTTACACCAACTACTCCTGTAAAACCTAAAATTGCTTGTCTCATGTGGCTGACCGTGTAATACACATAGCCAGGCCCTTCATGTGTTACAAGGATGAGATCAGAGCAAAACTCGGCATGCAGCACATTGCACAAACTGAATCATCCAGTGTGGGAGTCGCTAACTAACACTGAGCATCCTGTCAGAGCCAGCTCCGATGGGAACCCTGAAGGCCCAATAAATACAGCATTTGCTGAAATACAGAAGTGCACTGCAATGAGCTGGAGGAAGCCCAGCACACCTATCTGCAGCACTTCCATATCCATCCCTAAATTACCCTGCTACCCAACTCTCTCTATTAGGACCTACATTATCAGACCCAGAGCTGACTACAAGAAAGGAGGTAAAAAACCAAACTTTTGAACATCTATTCAGCTGAATATTCAGTCAGAAACCTTGTATCAGATGATGCATTTTTCAAGAATTTTAACAGAATTACTATTAAAAAATACTTTTTGTCTTGAGGACTTTTCATATTGAGGACTGCTACAAGGTTTTAGATGCGCTACAGAAGTATATCTGCCACAAAACAAAACAAAGATACTAACCATGCTGGTTCAGTGGAAGCATAATATAAACCAGGCTGACCATTAACACTGTTTAAACTGTCAGACCGACCTCCTACCCCAAGTAAGTCACCTTAAGGCAACAGATGACACAAGTTTTGTCTCAGATTTTTATATATAAAAGTAATGTTTAAAGCAAATAAAATTTAGCTCAGTTTTTGTAACTCTATAACCCATATAGCACAAAACAGGCAGAACAGACAAATGCTCTGTTCAACTGGCATGGTTTGCATACGACTTGCTATAACTAGTGCCCACTGAATACAGAAAATCAGGCTCACTGCGCAATACTCATCTGGAAGTGCACATGCAAATGCTTAAAGCAACCAGCTCCTCAAGACAAACAAGTGCAAAAAATGTGTCAGAATCAGGACTCAGGGAAGGAAGTACAGACTGATGTGCCTCAACTTGCATTCTCCTTTTTCAGCAAACTATGGTAAACCCAGTAAAGGACTACGGAAAAAAAAAAAAAAAAAGAAAAAAAAAAAAAAAAAAAAAAAAAAAAAAAAAAGAGAGAGGGGAAAAAAAAAGTTCATACAGAAGAGGCTGGGATTTTCTACAATTAGCATAAACAAATTTGATTATTTCAAATATACACAAAATTCAGACTGTGCAGTGTAACTCAAAACTTGGACTGTGTCCTGTCTGAGAGATAATTCATGGCCATCATTCAAAATTGAATTAAAGACATTACAAGAGCTGCTCAGCAAACTAAGACAGACAGTTACACGAAGGTTTCCATTACAGTACTTTATCTGTCTTACTCTAAGGTACTTATGGATTCAATGGAAAACCAAGCATTAGACAATTAAGAAACTCATCCAACCAAGACCCATTTTCCAGCTTAAAATTTATAAATTACAACTTCAAACAAACAAAAAACCACAGCGTTTTTACACCTTACTTCCTTTTCCCTTTCTCACAGTCCAATGGGATTTCTGAAAACAGCTTGATCAAAGCACAAAACCCATTTGGCCCACAAAAAGACAGCTATTTTGTTGCCAGAACTGAAAGCAAAATACCTAAGACAGACATGTGGCCTGATGCTTTTTTGTTAATGGAGTTTAAAAAACTAGAAACACAAATAAAACACACAGGTTTTCAACATTCCTACAAGATGTTGTTACACTGAAAATTCCCGGTAGCAATTTCTTAAATGGAAATCTTTGGAATATTATGTGCAATAATTACTCATCACAAAACAAGTTTGGCTTGTTTCAGTAAATGCTTGCCCAGCAATACTCAAATTGCTGGTTTGTTTTTCTAACCTAGTTTATTTTTCTTGTCCTCTTTTAAAATAGTTCATGCATACCGATATTTTAAACTATGGATTATAGCAGACATTGCTGTCTCAGCCTAAGTATTAAGCAGCAGTGCATCCATTTGCTTGCAGTTGAATTAGAAGTCTTATCTAGAATGAAAACATTTCTGTAGGCATCTCATAAATACCATTAAGTGCAAGAAGTGCACATTATGACAAAAACAAATTACACCCAAGCTCCACCCTGACATTAAAGAATTTATGGGAGCCAAGACAGCCACCCACAAAGACAATAATATACAGTATCAGCATTAAAACCATCTGCCAGTACAAGCTAACTTCAGAGTGGAAGTTTCACATCAGTATGTACGACCGGAAATTAAACATTCATATTTTTTCAGAAAGTTTCAGGATACAAAAACTTACATTAACATTCTTTAAATTATGATTAATAATTGCACAAAAAAACCTACTTAAGGTTCACTGTTTTTTAGACATGTCATGTGCAGAGAAGTGAACTGAACTGCTCGAAAAGCTCAAAGAATTTGTCAGTTAAAGCAGATATACCCCTTCATTCACATATACAATCATCAGGGAACAGAAATCATTAACTGTTTTGATTTCCTTAAATTTAGGAACAACCTCTGAAGTCACACACCAGTTTTAATTCACATTTACTTAACAGTTAGTTAGGCAAACTCCCTTTATTTCCTGGAAGCTTCAATAAATAGGAAATGAAAAACAACTCAGTGAAAACTCATTTACATTTTCTTTGGCACAAGAGTTGAAAAATTGCATGGAACCTTTTGTAATACTCCTGGCCTACTCATTACACAGGATGAAGAAAGTAATTCTAGAATTTAGACAGAAGCTCCCTTAAAGTAATAAATAAATTCCGGACTCATTAACTTGTTAAAGTTCATTCCTATAGACCTATTTGAACCATGCAAGTCCTGCAGTGCAGGTGAATAATGGGAAAGAAATCCATGACACAACTGCTGAAGCCCTGGATTAGTGAGCACAGCCTGTTCCACATTCTTTCCTTTCTTTAACTGGCTCTATCACAATATTGAGAGCAGTACTTACCACTTTCCCATTAATCTAACATGCCTGTGAGTTGCACTCTCTAACCACCACAACCATTATAAAACACCATCAGCCTCTCTAATAGGTAGGCAAAGCCAAATGAACGCATGTGCTCACACGCTGATGAGCTGAGAGAGACGGGCAGTCTGCAACTCACCTGCACAAGCCAAAAAAACCCCAGGATCTGCTTTCATTACTTCTAATTGATACTTTCCAATACAAAAAAAAAAAAAAAAAATTGTGTGTGTGTCCGTGTGTCCATTTTCTTACCTGTACAATTGACGACTGCAAAGCTGAGGGGAAAGAAAAGCAACAAACATTAATATTAGCAGAGTTTATTTAATGCAAGTGTTTTCATTTTTCTTCCTCTTATGCAATGTCTGTATACTGTGAGCTATGCAACACTTAGGATTATTTTAAATATAAAATTCAAAGGAAAAATATTTCTAAACTAACCTCTCCATATCCATTTGAATTTTATATGCAACAAAAATCAATTTCACACATTCATAGGGCACTAACTGTCTTAATTTCAAATCCTAGCTGCTCCTGCACATACCCTGGAAGCTAGTTTGGCTTTTTAAAACACATTTGCTTTCCACAGTCGGCCCTTTCAAAATGATGATACACTGCATTGTCTGAAAATTGAAAATAACTTTGTTAGCTACAGATTAAACAGAAAAAACGTAAACAGAAGTTCCAATGTGACTGAAAAATATCATCTCATTGTCAACATTACAGTAGGTCATCTTAAAAAATCAGAAATGATCAATTTCTATGTAGTTAAAACCCCAAACCCTAAATTTCTAAAAAGAAAGATTTTACATCAACGTTGCAGATTAATTGTAAGAAGAGACAACAGCAGAGACTGGAAGGTACCCTAACAAATTAAGGCCATTGTAACAGTACAGCTACTGCTGATCAAGGTTCCAGGCATTTCAACATGAGCAAGTTAAACAAGGACAAAGATGCTTTTTCAACCTGTAGCAGCCACCTTCCCCTATGCACAGAATTAAGCAAGCACCTATATGCTTTACAATGTAATGGGTAACTGGTGTAGCCTGACAGCTTTAGTCCAGTGGAACTTGGACTGAAGGTACTACAGACACTGCAGAAAACAAGTAGGAGCCTGAACACTAAAGTACTGTCTGTTCTATAAGGAGAAGAAATAGAAGCCAAAAGAAAAAACCAACAGCATGGAGTCACTTACAATTAAAGGCAAAGGCAAAATTATCTCCGTAGAAGCATTTTAAATTGCTATGAGCAGGACAAGACATCATTTGTCATCAGTAGAGATAAAGACAGTGCATCAGCTGAGATACAGAATATGAATTTCAAGGCCTATAAACAGGTAAATTATGGATGCAAGGATTTAGCAATGAAATACCAACAAATTAAAACAACAAAAAAAAAAAAGAACAGAAAGGACTGAGAATGGACATGGCAGATTTCTCTTGAGTGCAGCCATGTTAAGGCAACAGCTATACAATTATTTGCATGGCCAGTCCATATGTACAGAAAGGGAGAAGAAACAGAAGGGGCAAGGAAACTGAAGCCAAAGCCTGTGCAGAATTTCACAAGTCCTGTCTCTGACAGCATCACACAGAGCAGCTGAGCTAAGAAGCTGGCAGAACTGAAAGGGGTCAACTACAAAATCATACTGGACTACAACACACGGTCATGGACATCTAAATATCCGAAAGCCTGGAGTGTGTGTCTGGAGTCATATTTGTGAGATTGCTTACTTTTGGCAAGGGGAAGAGGAAGGTGGAGAACAGCTGTCTTAATTGCAAATGCTTGTTTAGAAATAATACAACATGCCAGGTTAAAAGATATATTTATACTTGCTACAAACCTCTTGATGGATTTGCTTAAGTCCCTCCAATGATTTTTCATTGAAATAGTATGATATAGATCTGTAAAGGTATACAAAATTTTTAAGACTGGTTTCCTAATCATGCTATCAGTAATTTTTCTGCCATGACTTCATTTTACTTTCAAACAACAAACCAATCATTTGATTTCCAAATTATGCTGAACAGAAATATGCAATATTTAATTTTAAATTAAAGTAAACATAATAATGTAAGTTGTTTCCTTATCATGGAGCAAACTCATTCTTAATGGACTATGAAAAAATTAGTGTCACTTATTAATAACATTTTAATCAGTAATACCCCTTCGCAGCCTAGTTGTATTTTTGACTCCAACATTAATAAAAAAAGCTCTGAATCCTCTTCTCTAATTTTTCAGCTTACTTGAGAAGGGAAATCTTAAGATTAACACAAATTCTTTTGATAGACACTGCTGCCAAGTACAATTTCTATCTGTCAATAATTAAAGCCATAAAAATCACCACACATTTCTAATATCTATTCTTTGAATTCATCTCAATATATTTAGCTTGCACAACAACATTCAATTTGTTAGTTGTCATCACTGTAAATACCTTTGTATGACTGCATCAGAATATAAAAGGTAAATCAGAGAGTATTATGCAACTTCTAAAATTAAAATGATCCAGAAATGTCTGGATTTTTAAAATAAATTTTTTCAGTGTATGTGTATCTATGTCAACTGCAGAACCATATTTACAGTGAAGTTTGCACTCTGGAGTCCTATTTTCCACTGCTACGATCTTATCAGCCACACATCCCAATTTAAGTCAGGCTAGCATAAAATTCTACCACTAACGTGACTTCCAAATTCTAGCTTTTGTAATAAAGATTTTCAACCATTTTTCACATGTGATTCTTGTGAACGATTAAAGCAAAGACATCTCCAGATAATTCTGTCAATTATCCTGGCTACATCACCTGAAATATGATTGTGTGTACACACACATACACCAAGGTATCTATAGATCTAGATATATCTGAATGAGCTTTCAGCAGCAACAATTAAATCAGTCCAACTGAAGAAGTTGCTTGAGGAGGTATTTTCTAATACCAAAGACTAAAGACTGTCCCCTCACTGGGAAGACAGCCTGCTTATGGGGAAAGGGGGTTTAATCTATATTTAAATGATAACTTTGAACTCTCCAAGTAAGGCAGCAAATGATCTTACTTCCCTAATGATGAATTTAGATTTAAGTTTATCATCACCAAATAAAATGTGAAGGCTTGGCATGACTGATCAAAACAAACAAAAATTCAATGGAAAAGTAGTCCAGTAAGATAGAGATTTCCATAATTATACCCAGGAAGCTTTCAATAGACCAGACATGAAAGCAAAATTTATAGTCAAGATAATCTTGCATTTATACCTATTATTCTCTTCTGCTAGTTTACACAGTGCATGGGTGATCTCAGCACAGGCAAGAATTGCCCCATGGCGTGTGTGCAGATCTGTGCCCACTGATAAAGGCAGAAGTCTTGGCAAAACTGAAAGAGATTAAATAATTTATTTTTTTTAAAAAAACAATGCACAGTGATAGATCCAGTTCTAAATGTAATCATGTCTGCCTAGAAATAACATGGGAAAACCATTTCTGGAAAGTCAGGCAAATATATCCCGGCCATGATATGAAAAACACGTTTTAAAAATATCAGGAAAATCTGACAAAGTGTACTGAATGACTCCAAGAAATTCTGTGCTCACAACTACCCTGTTTGGAGCACATAAAACAACATATTTCCTCTCACAGCCTTGGGCTGGCCAAGCATTAGGGGAAATGAGGCTTTTCTGCCTCATTTTACTGCCATATAAACTGCTAACTTCCTAGTCTGCTCTGCGGAGCCCAGGTGAGATCTGTAACTACAGATCTCCTGTCAGCTACTGGTTTTCAGCCACATTAAAATGCAGCAAGTACATCCTCAGAATCCTGAGTGAGCTGAGCAAAGGAGCCTGAATTCATGCTAAGAAACATTTGATTACGCATACAACACTCAAAAAAGGAATTCTTCTGAAGATGTCAGACTGGACAAGACAAAACAGATCCCCCCACCCTTTATGACATCAAAGCCGTATCAACAAAGCAAAAGCTTGGAATTTGAGGGCTAGCTGCCTGAATTGTTGCAAAAGAACTACACCCATTTATTCATCTTGGAACTGGCAGGGTCCAGCAGGTAACTAAAGTCCAGTCACCAATTAAAAAAAAAAAAAAAAAGAAAAAGGAGATCTGGCAATGTTTTATAATTTTTGCATGAAGTTTGAAAAGGGGTGAAGCTATTAGCGTCACTATATTATATTCAGTTGCAGGAGAAATCTTAATAAGTGATGCATCTTTAAATCTTCTTAATACATTTTTGCTACATAAAGTGGAAGCCTCAATATGGCACATTATGCAGGACTTAACTGTTACCTACCCACATTCGCCATGTATTCAGGAGCCCGTGGAGTAAGGTTATGCAGAGCTTTGGTGGAAAGTTCTCGAATAACACTGAAGATGTAAAAAAGCATTTTGGGATTTTTTTGGGGTTAGCAGTTCAGAATAAGTAATGTATTGAAAAAAAAAAAAAAAAAAAAAAAGTATTTAGGAAGGAACCCCCTCCCCCGACCAAAAAAAAGAACCCAGCAAAATTA
>JANHGN010007654.1:62753-89152 GCA_024605025.1 Megaceryle maxima | reverse complement strand
TTTGGTTTTTTTTTTTTTTTTTTTTTTTTTTTTTTTTTTTTTGGTTTTTTTTGAAACCAGAAACTTTTGATATCCAAACAATGTAAATTTGGTCTCAAACCAGTTAAAGCTTTATTCTGCTTACAATACATCCATAAGCCCAGGACTGAAATATACTGTGGCAAAATCGCTGGAAAAGAGAGATATATAGGGGCCTATAGGCAATGTTGCAGCTATTGTACATAAACAACTACTGGACATAAAGATTTGGCACAGTTTGTTTCCTTAATGTAGAAATTTTAACATTACACCATTTTATCACCATTTGATTACTCAGACAAACAATTGCAAAGATCTAGGAAACAGTCCAGCAGCATGACAAAAGTCATTAGTATTCATCTGATATATTCTAAACATGTTAATTTACACATAATTTATTAGTTTAGCTATGAAAAATCATACAACTTTAACCACTGCTAACAAAGAGAGATGGTAGTATTGTCTTACTATAAATGTGTTTGTCAATGATTCCTATTTAACAGTCTCGGAGAAACAGAATCAGTTTGTTACCAATTCTCACACTTGTGTTATGAATTTATCAATCGTAAAAGTATGAAGAGAAATATGGTAACTAGCAAGTTCCTGTATACAGAGTTCAGTAGATAGAAGTTGCAGACTAAAACTGTATAGTAACTTGTTTCGCAAATGGTTGTGCAGGTTGAGGGAGGTTCATATTCACCACCACCAACTCATCTCTGCTTCAGCATTGCCATTGTGTGTTTTAAAGAAAAAAAGCTAAAAGATGCCTCTTCTGCAAATAAAGTTGCATCTAATTATGGGAAAATTTACAGTGAAAACCAAGATATTTAAAACAAAAACAGAAAACAACCTCAAAAGAGCATAAAAACAGAATCCTAGAGTGTTTAGAGTTCTATCTGGAAATTGTCACCACTGGCTCTGTAAGCAACACATGTGCCAGTTGTGACAATTTAAACACATCACTGTTCTAGAACAGCATCTAATCTCAAGTTTAGCTACAGAGATGTGATATGGTAAATTATTTTTCCTGGGCCTGAAGAGTATGTTGAACAGAAAAAGTTACAAAGGAAACCATCCCCAAAATACTGTTTTGTTAAAGCCTTGTGAGAGAAAATAAAATAGATACATTAAAATAATGAAACATACTCTTCATCCAAATGAAAAGACCATTTTCTAGAGCTCATTTAATGTTCATGAAATTATCTCCTTTTCCTTTAGCACTTTTTAATCATTTCACTGGAGATTTTTCTTCAATATACTTCTGAGATTTTCAGTAACTGAAAATGTTACTGCTTCAATCATGTTTTCAAACAACTGCAGATTCCTAGAAGATGCTAAATGTTTCAATTTTCTTTATTTCTTTTTAATTTTTCTTTTTTTTTTTTTTATACAATCCCCTTCTGGAGATGTAAATATTAGATGCAAAGACCTTAATTTAAAGATTCCATGACATCAGAACCAAGACAGAACATAGGCCAACCAGCCTACTAACCTGAATACTTTGCTTTCCCACAAAAAAAATGAAAAAAATATTAAAATATTTTCTATGTCCTTGTTTTAAAAACTATCAACCAACCAAGAGGAAAACAAAACACATTTCTTTAAAATGTCAGAACTGAACAGAGCCCAACCTGAGATCACTTATTCATGTGATTATTCTTTATAATGATTATTCATGAAAGAGTTGCAAAAGTCAGCTCAGAATGCTTCTGGAGCTTCAAAGGACAGTTCTTGTTTTATTCTCTCTAACCTCAGGGTTCAAAATATCTCTATGTGCTGTTTTGTTTTATTGGTGCTCTGCATTATAATATATTGCATATTGTAATAGATGAAAACCTAGTAAAATATGCTGTTTATTTAACTATGTTTTTAACTGTAGTAATGATTGGAAATAATTAGGACCGCCAGGTATTTTTCTTAGAATTTGTAGCAATGCCTGGTAAACACAAAATATTTCTTTGCCTGACTTTCTAAAAGAGGTAAAAAGGTTTCAGTACTTTTGTACCTAATCCATCAAAACAGCTATTCCAATTTTTGACCAGCTCTAAATTAGAATTTACTAATGGAAACATAACTTTAACTGGACATAACTGAATTGCAGAATGCTTCATAACTTGGTTTAAAGCAGTAGAGTAAAATGAGAAGAAAATGTACTGTATTTTGTACTCATTTGAAAGCACAAGCTGCACTAAGCTTATAGCACTAGTAAATGTATCTGGTTTAGCACCGTATTTCATGGTCAAACTACCAGTTTACTTTTAAGAGTAGAAACGTAATGAAGATTACACACAAGCATTAAATCAAGCCACAACAGGTAAGCAGTACACTCGTAATGGCAACCATGTTAAGAAGATTTCTCCTCTTTATGTATTACCACTGATTCCTAGGACAATTCCTATACAGCAAATAAATAATTCACTTTCAAACTGTCTATACTCCTTAATGCTCCATGCAGTTCTCAGAAGAGCAAAGCTATCTTTATTTTCCTCTCAGGATTTTACTTGAATAAAGTGAGTTAATTGAGCCAAGAACAGCAAATTGTACAGTTTCTAAAATTTAGGAGGTGATGTTTGGGGGGAAAGTAGCATTGCTCATATTCATTAGTTGTACAGCATACAAAGAATACATTCTATCCCTACTCAGCCATCTACTGCATTTTAGCTTCCAAGCTTTGGTTTTAACCTATTTAGACAAAGTGACTTGTGATATGGTTACACAAGCAACTGACTCACTTCCCCAGCAATTATGCTGCAGCTTCATTCAATGGCTTAAACTCGCAAGCAGAGGTGTGGCTAAAAAAAAAAAATAAGGATGCTATTCAGGTATCCCTGCAAAATCCTTCTCATGTTATAAATGCACTAGTTTTCAAAATTTCAGTCAAAAAATATGATAAACCTGATAATAAATTTGTATGTTGCAAAGACTGCCTTTGTTTTGTTTTTTTTTTTTAATGCATCCACAGTTTATTCTTAGGGACAGAGACACCTGGTGCTTTCACAGATGCTATTTGGTCCACTGTTTGAATGAATACAGTTATAGGGTGGGGGGTTTTATGTTTCCGTAAGATAATTTGTTTTATCTGCTGAAATAGACAATTCATGTGTCTTTTTTTTTTTTTCCCATATGAGCAAGTTCAATATATACAACACACTGACTTGAATTCTCTAAGTTAACACGTACACTCTTTTTTCTCAAATTCTGTAAAGCACTCCTCCATCAATTCCCTGCTCTTAAGAACAATCACATATTCTTTTCAATTCTCAACAGCATAAATATTGTCTACAGAAAGATATCACAGAATATACTTTGGTGTTAGTCTTACTAACTAGATAACAGCATCTGCCTATTGGATTAATCACTTTCTTTTAAAAATTCCCAGTCCTATGGAAAGAGTTGTATACAGTAACTGAAAATACATTTGAAAGAGAGATACTATTCTAGAAATTGTCTAACCTCAATTACAGAATAACAGCTGATGAACAATTAGAAAAGCTTAACTTCACAAAACTTACCATCTTGGTGACTTGCAAAAGATACAGTGTTTGCATTTTATGCATGACCCTTTTGTCTTTGATATTGTGACTAGAAAATGCTAAATATTTCTTTCTTAAGCTACTTTATCTTAACCATCATGACAACAATACAACAATACAGTGGATTGTGAACTGTGGCCATACATCAAGATGTTGATCTGTGGATTATAGAATATAAAATCTAATTTCACACCATACTTGTAAGGATTTTTAAAAGCATTTTTTTCTCACAACACAGTATCTTGCTTATATACTGTAGTTTTACATAGCTAAGTCTACAAATCATTAAATTAAATGAAAACAAACAAACAAAATAATAGAAACATGTAAGCTAGAATGTGGTAACTTACAGAAGCAGCTCTTCTGCAGTTAACATCCCGATCAAATACTGCAGCAATAACCAATGCACTGAGGAAATAAAAAGTGAGTATTAGTACCAAAAACATAAAGAAGAAATGTGTAACGTCATCATCTCAACATTTAGACTTCCAAGTAGAACACACAGCATTTCCTCTAAGGAGCCTATTATTTATAGATACAAGCCTAAACAATAATTTGAGTTGAAACAACCATCTACTTCGTTTCTCTAGTTTGCAGTGGACTTTCCATAGCATGAATGGGGAACTGCCACCCTACTGTATCAAAGCAATTTAAGGAGTGTGCAAATACATTTAACTGAATGGAAAAGTTTTCCATTTTAAATATACCAGGCATTTAAAACTTGGACATAACTATCATCTCTGATGTGAGACTCATACAGTGCAATTTTCAATCAAAACTTGGAAATGCAGTTTCTCAATAGCCAAATGCACAGCAAGTCTTATGAAAGGCTTAAGCAAAACTACAACTTAAGCAATGGAAACTTACAGCTATCTCTACAAGAACACTCACATCCTGTAAGTAACAAAAATCAGAAAACAATATGCAAATCCTGCTAAAAAGTGACATGCAAGATAAATTGCAAAGCAGCTTTTTCAGAAAGTGACCTGGAGATACAGGGGCATGATTACACAAAACTATTTCTTTGTGCATGAAGTCTGGTAACCCTGCAGAGTTTAATTCTTCTACCTCAAAAGAATTGGTTTTAAAAGATGTGCTACACAACAGAGAATAAATCCCAGGACACAAAGTCTACAGCTTTAGAAATCCACCTCCAGCATTCAATTAACTTCAGTGACAAATAAACATCACTTCAGGAGAATCATTTAAGCAGAAAATTATTCCTTTCGAACTCTGAAACTCCTCATTATGTTATTTATTGACTCCAGGCAAAACACGAAATAAATACTGGTTGGAAAGTAAGTCCAAGATAGCATTGCTTTAGCATAAAGATATTAATTACATTGATAATAGCAAGCTTTCCTGGGTGGTGGCTATCAGTTTCCTACAGTGAAGAATATGCGTTGTTAAAATCCGCTGAAACGCACAATCAGCGCTGCCTCTGTAATTTCAGTTTATCTCCATGAAGGAAAACAAGAGACAGAAAGCAAGAAAGAAATGAAAATAAACCCCAATAAATTGCTCCAAAGACAGTTAATGCTTCCTTACTGCTACTTGCACAAGCAACTCCTCTCTCTGCATGAAGACATTAGGTGATGAATAGACAAAAGAAGGTCATCCAAATAAGAGCAATTGGAAGAGCAAGTGTTTAGGAAGCGTTCCATTAGGAAGCAGCATACACAGCTAACTGGTGAAAAAGTGCTGGGTGTAATACATCATAACACGTTTGCTAATTTTCTTCTGATATACAGAGAAAATTAGTACCTTTAAAAGGGCTTTAGGAAATATATAGTTTTCATGACATGAATAACTCCTTTAAATATTTTAATTACAGAACATTCAAAACTAAGGAACTGGGTGAAAATCATCCTTGAAAGCAAAAAAGAAGGAAATTTCTGCCTCACATCTCCAATTATATGGACTATAAGATAAAACATTATTTTGTCAGTTAGGCAATATTTCGATATTGTACCACCCCATCATCAAGGCAGAAAGCTCAGAATCGAGAGTGTTGCCCTTGCTGTGTCAAAGGTGCCCTGAAGTGTTACAGAACAGCTCAGAAGGGCTGACGGTGGCCCAAAAGGGACACTTAGGGATGAGTGTAAGGACATACATACTGAATAGTAATGTACTGATTTGAAACATTATGCAATCTTTTCAAACTGGAAATGTTAAAAGATCATCACTGGAGAATAAATATGTCTCTCTGAATCTCATATTTAGACTCAAAATGGAGTTTATTAAATGCAATGAAAAAAAAGAGTTCAGGTTATTATATAAGTTCAGCTTAAAATTGAATTTCACTATTCAGGTTGTCTTCTTATTCTTCTGTTACCTTAAGACAAACTTGCATAAGTAAAACCAGCAAAACAACATACTGTCTGTGTGATGCCAACTGAGTTATTCAGTGCTGCAACTGAATACCATGTTTAAGAACAAAACAAAACAAAAACCCCAGGAATTTTGTCATTGCCCCTGTAGCCCCATTAAATTCATAAATCATACTCTAGTCATTGGTTTGTGTTAATCCTTCTAATGCAAGTATTTTAAACTTATCAAGCTACAAGAGTAATTTTTCTCAAGCTAATTCCTAGTTGAAAATGCAGACACAGTCTGCCGTAACACAGGGATTAGCAAGGAAAGCAACATGCCTAAGATGAAACATGTCTAAGGTGTCTTCACCTGTCTGCTTTGTCGTGGGAGTTTATGTGATACTCCACCAGGATTTCCTAACATAAAGAAACTGTTTATGTCAAACAAAGTGGGATATTTTTTTCAGGTAGTTAAAGAATCGTGTCTTGACTTGTCTGAAAGGTACCACACCTGACTACTAACAGGTAGAGCAAAGAATGGCTTTGCATCTTTCAGTCTCTATGAAACGCCTTTTGTAGTTCCTTAAGGTATATTTAGCCCGTTTGCATGACGAGCAGTGTACAGTAAATACAAATGGACTTTAAAAAACAAGTTGCAATTCTATCAGTCAACTAAGAATTCTCCCTTTCCCACCCCTTCCCATATCTCCCAGATCCTCACTTAACTGGCTTCAGGGAAAGTTAAAAGGACTCAAAGTACATTAGCAGCTGTCTCACCTCCTCAGCCCAAAACCAACCTCTTTACCTCCCCAGACAAGGCAGAAAAAGAATCAGAGAGCAGGGGCCAGACAAGTGATAGACATCAGAACACAGAAATATACAAAATATGAGGTGACCCTCTCCTTACAAGCACCAGATGTACCAAACAATAAAGATGAATTTCCTTTATCACCTGTAGCAGGCATTCCTTGTCTATAGTAGGAATAAGCAGCAAGCATCTTATCCTATTGCTAACCTCTGAGAACCTGCTACTATTAATTCAAACATACCACCCTGAAGCTGCGAGAAGGAAAAAAAAAATAAACTCTTAAACCTCTTGCCAATTTGGCACAAAAGTGAAATTTCCTTCCTGAGCTCAGAAAAGGGAAAAGTCTACCTTGTAACAGGACAGAAAATTCTCCTCCCTACTATAGATTAGGGAAGGGAAGGCATAATAATCATCACAAGCCAAACAGTTTTGAACAATTCAAACATGATAAAAAAAGGAAGTGAGACCAGAGTCAGACTCAAGTCTGTTGAAAGCTGCTGCTACCAACAGCCCTTTTCACATCATTTTCATCGTGCCAGTATCCCAACTGGGATGGCTACATGGTGAGCTGGATGGTGAAAACAGATCTAGGTTCAATTCATTTCTTCTTTTGATAGTTTGCTTTTTTGGAAAATGAGAGAAGCTCCCCCACTGACTCGATCATATGCCACTGTGCTACGTCCAACTGCAGCAGCAAGGGAAAGAGCCTCCTCCAGCCAGTGCTGCTGGGCGAAATGGCCTCTCAGACTGCATTCTCAGATTTAATTCCTCCTGTTTATCTAGGCAAGGAGAAGGTTTGAAGAACAGGAGGAATGCAGTGACCATTCCCACTTCTACACTCATGCTTCCACAGCCCCTCTAACCCAGCTCACACTGAGCTCTTGTACTTTCTGCTAGCCACCCAATGTCCTACACTATTCAGTATCTTACTCTAATCTCAAAGTTTTGAGGTAAAGTGAATAAAGTATAACTACACACAGAGAAAAGAGAAATATGGCAAAGCTTAGAACAGGAGTTACAAATGGTATTTAAAAAAAACAAAAACAAAAACATATGATGCCCCTGCAGGAAATAAAGGTGCAAGACACAGTAAGCACACAACTCTCTTCTGAAGGCAACATTCAAATACGTAAAAGCAGAAAACTGTTCTCAATATTTCATCATAGTACAAGATGTAGCTCAAAGCAATGCTTCAGATTTCCCCAATTCTGCAGGACAATCTTGCCCTGGAGCAAGCTACATCATTCATCCAGAGCCACACCTGCCTTTCTTTTTCTTTTTTTTTTTTCCTCTCTTCAAAAACAACGCACCACCGCAGGGAAGACAAAGCTGCCTGCACTCCTACACTGTACACACTGTAGTAGTATTCTGCTGAACAGGAGATAGAAATTACATCTTTCTAAATAATGATTCATTTATTGATTACCTACACCATCCAATGACAGATAAATGAAAGTGTGTTTTGACTCTGCAACAGTTCCAAATAACATGAGATAGCCAGCAACAGTTTAATCACTATAATTGTATAATAGAGGAGAAATATGTTTTCCTTTCTATTTTTTGTTTAGGTTTTAAATAAAACAGCTTAGCTTCTTAGTGTGCACCTGCCACTTTACAGACAGTAACTTCCACACCCAAGGGGGCAGGAATCAAATTACCTGTATTTCCAAGTTATTAAATTATGTTTAACTTTCTTCATAGGTAAGCTTAAAAAGAGTGCATGCATGTAGAGACTGGGAGAGGAAAGAACCCTGTCAAGTAGTGCTTTTATAAAGATATGCTTGAATAGCAACTTTAGCAAATGCATTTCAAAATGTAGTAAGGTTATCCTGCAATATAAGTAAAGTTTCAACTACTTTGCCAATAAATTTCTTTTTGTGGTCCAGTAGACTGAATAGATCAGGCAATGTTTTAGAAACCAGTTTAACTAGACTTTAAAAAAATAAATAAGCAAATGTGAATAAGTGTATCTTGATGAAATATGGATAGGGATAAAAAACTGACATGTAAAAATATACTTCAAAAGTGTTCTCTTGCTTTTTTTTTTTTTTTTTTTTTTTTTTTTTAAGGGTGGCAAAGTCAGGAAGGAAAAGAGTTGATTTATGATCTACAGCAATCTAAGTTTGTAACTTTGATATTCTGTTTCATCACTTAATAACAGACCATTCATAAAAAGCAGAGAAGAAAAAGCTATCCCTGAATATGGAGACAAATTTTTTTTTAAAACATTGTCATAAATTTTACTAAAATAATGTGGTTTTATACAGTTTAAGGTGATTTTGCACTAATAAAAAGTGAAATATTTAAGTCCATTGACTACTGAAAACACAGCAAACAGTGTCCATTACAGAATAATTCAACTCTGCAGGCAAGAAAAGGATGAGAAAAAAAACCAACAAACCAACCCCACCACCAAATTACCCCTTTAATTTTTAACTACCATAGTCTGAATGGGCTGTGAGGCAGGAGCCAGTTTAAGTAGCCTACTTCTTCTGTAGATTGATACCCAATACACTAACACGTGCGTGCCAAAGGCCATGATGTGAAGTAAGAAGATATGAAGCAGCTCATTGTTTAACTCAACAGCTCCTGGATACCCCCAGTGCACTCGCTCTACCACACTGACTGCCTTGGCTTCCAAGTCCAAGTGCAGCAACCAGCTACTTCTGTTCCAAGTTCAGCATTATCTGTGATCCTCCAGCCAGTTGAACAGCAGTGTCGAAAGACTGTACATGAAGGATAAAACCATCTGCAGTTTCTAGCACCATGAAAAAGCAAACGGTTCAGGATCACAATCACTCATTAATTTTTTTTTTTAAGAAGGTACAATTTTCCTTACAGGTAAATGATTTATTATTTCTCTTTAAGAATCCAATAGCTTGGAATCTTATATAGGCAGAGGTTTTTGCTGTGTAATTCAGCTCACAATGGATGTTATGTACTTTGTTTCAAGATGCTGAGTTCTGCATTTTTTAAGGGTAGTAACAATTTGCTTGTGGCTAGAAGTATGACTCTTCTTTAAGTAAAACAGTGACACACCTAAGGCTAGATTTAAAAAAAAGCTGTATGTAATTATCGGCTTGCTGACACAATAGGTGAAACTCTGTGTCATACTCTATTTGAATATTTTTTTTTCACCATTTCTCTTTGGAGTGGCAATACTACCTTCAAAAGCTGATTACATCTAGAAAAGGTAATGGCCAACATAGCTACCAACATTTTTAAGTAAAGCCCTACTATAGTATTCATGTGCTAAAATACCATGCAGCTTTGTTAGAAAACTAAGTATACACAAACAACAACACCTTACAACCAACTATGAGCAATGTTCAGCTCCCTTCTTGCCATTCACCTTCTGTCTCTTTCCCCTCTGCCATCTTATTTCACAGCTGAAGTTGTCGTAGCTGTGCTAGCCACAGTGTTAATTCGTAATACTACCATAGGTAGAAGATACCTATTATTTTATTTTGACATTTTCCTAAAAAGAAAATAATTTGTTTCCAGAACAGAGAGGTAAAAGACAGGAGCTTACCTCCTTCATACCTGCCCACAAGTTCCCACTACCGGCTTTGTGATAGAAAAACAACATACCATGAATCACAAAAATCAAAATGGTGACCTTGCATCTAACATAGGGAGAACAACATTGGTTTGTGCCATGATGGGGTGAAAGAACTAAAGAAATATATTCCCCAAAGCATCATGAACAGAAGAAAAATTCTGATAAAGAGAACAGATCAGAATTCTGGTAAGTAGAAGGCTTAGACACTCCCACTGAGGCTTTTTTAAGCTTGTTCATGAGGAACAAGCTTGTCCCACATTGCAAGAAACCTTAAAGTTGTTCAGCTAAGACAGAAGATGAAAGCAGAGGATTTATTTTCACATGGTTGTTGATCAAATGTACAAAAAGCACTGGTTTTCAGCTGGAGTTTTGTATTGGTATGGCTGCCCTCACCCTTGCTCCCAGCAAGAATGTAAATTTCTTCTCGTGAGTTTGAAGATAGCAGTAAATAACTCTGCACAACTGGTAACAGCCTGCTAGAAACATTTGTTAACATTCTGGTGATGGGCGTGACTGTGCCTTCATGGCCACCATTACCTGTGCTGGTTAGATTAAAAATAGGAATACAATCCAAGACACAATCACATAATTATTTTGCTGTGTAAACACATCTTTAAGTACCTTTATATTAAGAATGTCATACTATAAATAATTTACCATGAACTTGGCTAGAAGGGAATTAAATATAATCCTTCAAAATAAAATATTTCTTTAATAACTTACTATGGCAAACATCACTATTTCTAGCATGTTTAATTGAAGCAGGTCTCTTCTGGAGCACTGTGTTCTATTTCTCAAAGACTTTTCTAGCACAGTTTGGTGTTACAAGACTTCAATCCTTTACTATCTACGGTGTTGCAAGTGAAAGAAACATCATCCAAACAACATGAAGCTGCTTTATCAGAGACACAAGGCTAAGATGTCTTAGAATTTTTTGTCTGCTCACTTTGAAGAAAGGACGTGACAGCTTAAAAAAAAAAAAAAGAAAAACTGCATTTGGCCTTAAGAAATTTGACAGCAGGTTCTTGGACAGAAAGATTTTATCAAGGTCTCAAAAAAATCCCCAGGAGCAGGTACCACACAGATAAGACACTGTTGTGTGACCCTGCGTTAAAGGACCAGCACTAGAGAGTGAACATACAAGGATGAAGACCAGCAGAGTCCAGCAAGTGCACAGTGCACCAGCATCAAGGAATAAAAATAGATACATAGCACTTAAAGACTGTGCCAAAGAACTTTTAAAACAGGTTTTAAAGAAGGAGTAAAAAGTCACATATTTTTGGGAACCGGCTGAGCTAAGGAAATAATCCTGTGTTTCCAAACAAGGCTTTTTGATGAAACAGTTCTGTCAGCAACCTGGAAGCAAGGCAGCTCCTACAAATCAAACTAGATACCCAGGACCACAAGTCACTGTATAGGCAAAATTGTATTTTTCTTTTTAAAAAGATAATACTAAATGACTACTGATCCAAATGGCTCTGATGGGGACTGTGTTGCTGCTATCAGCGATTGTACTACAAGCCTGCCAAGAAACTTAGAAGCTACCTCTTGGTGTTTGCAGTGCAAATCACCCATTAAAGATGCCTTGAAATGTCAGCCAGTGTTCTGCCAACAAAAAGACTAAAATGTTGAAGAGAGAATACTACAAGCAAATAAGAGGAAAATCATGAAATGAAAGAAAAAAGAAAAAAGTAAACCAAATTTGTGCTGGTGTTAAGTGAAAAGATGCCCCAGGTCCACCATTGTAGTATTATAGATTTTGATTTGGAACTCTTCTGAAAATCTTTTGAAGCAGAAACCACAGATTGAAAAAGTAGTACATGCATGTGTTTCCATTCAACTGTAAGCAGAGTTTAGTACCATGGTCATTCTGGACGGGGGGGGTCTCTATAAAAACAGGTGTCAAAAGAGAAAAAAAAAAATTCTCTTGTGTATTTGTTAACTTTAACCAAAATAGCTTGTTAGTTATAATAAAAGCTCCATTATTCAAAAGTGATCTGTAACTAAGAACTCAGAATCACTGTGTAGAGTTCAAGTTCTTACCACTTTCAGATATTGGAAATTATTTCATTGTTTACTCAAAATAATCTTTGAATTGGAACACTTTAAAATGAAAATTGTAAATGGTATGGAAGAACCAGGAGGCTCCAAAATGGCTATTTAGAGAAAAGCTGAGGATAGTTTATTCTTTTAGACCTAACCTGCTCAACTTGGAAGTTTTCTCTTCTTCTAGTATTTCTAGCTCTTGATGACGCCATAAAGCAACTCCCTAATTTTAGACTGGTTTGTATTTCTACCTCTACTGCACTAAGGTTCCAAATCTTCTTAAACTTTTGAATCTGTTTCACTGAGCTAACCATAAAGCAGGTGATCAAGTAGCCAACGGATGACACCACCCCAACCCAAAGCCTCCACTATTTTATCTGAATTGTCTTACAGTGAATTTTTTTTTATTTTTCTTTGGTTTTCTTACAACAGGTAAATAGAAGGAAATGAAGTCATTACACTTGATAAAGAAGTATTTAGATGCATTTCAATGCAAAAAGTTAAACTGCATCATACTGCAACAGGAAGAAACTTTGGACTTCAACTATTACATAGTAAGATAACAGTATCATTTATGTTATTGTCAGCTCACCCATATTCAATTCTTTAAGTTATTCAGCATAATCTAACAGTTTTATTAAAAATTATCCCAGAGGAACAAATATCCAATCCTTGGTGAACAATATCCAGAGATCAATGAATTCCATTCCTGTTACATGAGACACACCAGCTACTTTTTAAGAATGAAGGTATTTCCCCTAAATGGATATATCACTTTTGTTCAATATGTAATTTTAAATGTCTTAAAGATAGAGCATTACACCCCTAGATTACTCATTTCTAGAATGTAAAGAATTAGACTATCAACTCCTAGCTCCGTCTTAATGTTGAATAGATTTTTTAAAATCAACTGTAAATAGCTTGGTTTCTTATTGCCACGACATACCTTGAAATCTGATTAATGAATGGTATCAGTTCTGCAGGATCGTAAGCCCGAGCGAAGGCCCAGCACACATAGCAGGCTGCATCCCTCACATTGGAACCCACGCTGCATGCCCCCCGCTTCTCATCATAAGTCAGCGCTTTCAAAATGACAGGAACAACTGTTAAACGAAAAAAAATGCACAAAGGCAACAATTAGGACCATAGAGTGAACCAAAAAAAGGGTGTAAGAGTGTTCAGTGCTCTTTACAGAACAGACACGGGGTGGAGTTGCGTATTCTGAAAGAAAAAGCATGGCTCTTAATGCATGCTCACACGAAAGTTGATTACAAAGAAGAGCTGGGTTTTTAAACATGCTATTTTGTTTCTTTGTCAGAAGCAAGGGGTTTTTTTTATTATTTTCTTCATATGTAATTCAATTATTTATCATTTCTTACTCAGTGATAAGTGTTCAGATGTCAAAGCAATTTTAAAATGCAGCATTTTAAAGTATCCACTTTTTAAAGTGCCAGGCTTTAAATATTCTAGCAGCATCCAGCATATTTGAAAAAAATGTTTCTTAAGAAATACAGTATTGTAACTACCACAAAATAAAAGAATCAGTACCCATCTATTAGCAGGCAACATTTATCACAGTAGAAGACCTAATAGGATTTTTTTTTCTTAGTTAACAATGCTTGTGAATCAACCATACACCAATCTTGAATGGGACTTGCGTACGGGTTTTGCACAATCTTAAGCAAAGTGACCCATTCAACACGATTCTTGCATTAAGCAAGTAAACTGGGGTATTTTATTCCCCGTAAAGATGTTATTTTGAGCAGCAACTTCAATGCAGTGTTTTCAGCTTGACTCCATCAGTGCTGCCAAACTGCACAGACAATGAACAGAGTATGTACGGAACTGCAATGTAACTTAAAAATGCAAACAAGTGGGCTTCGCTCTCATTTCTTAGACAGCCAAAACGACAGTGATGACTACACACCTCTTCACCAGCACAGAATTACTTACTGCAAGACCAGAAGCCTTTGATGAAGGAAAACAGTATACAAACAAAGTACTTTTTTTTTTTTTTCCCCCTCCTATCAGTCATGTTAATGATATAGATTTCACCAACATATCAGTTTGTTAGACAGTAAGGAAGATGGAGAAATTTGCATCCTAAACAGAAGTATGGGATCATGAGCTACACTTCCAAATGTACTCAAAATGCCCATAACTGATTCTAATGCCCTGATTTGAAAATGCTGTCTCAAGGGCCAGTAGAGAGACTCAAAACAAAAGCAGCTGACAGTCATCCTGTAGAGGTGCCTTTTGTTTCTCAATCACCTTTATGGTGAGGACAGGGAGGTACATGGGACAACATAAACAAAACTATACCCCAGACTATTATTATTTCACTTGTTAAAATATCTAATTATAGGAATTGGAAAAAATAAAAAAAATCATCAGCAAGAATAGACCATGTTTCTGAATGGAAATGATACACTGTGTATTCTTGAGAATATTCTGCGTCTACTGATCTAGATATCATGCTCGACTGACAGTGTCAGGATCTCTTTAATGCCATACATACTCCAGAACACAGAGTGTCATTCTGGGAGAAGAGTGGCATTACCAGTGTTCATCAAACATGTATTGATCCAAAACTCAACTGCTACCACAGCCACCTTACCCAAGGCAGCTCTTAGAAATGCACTTGTTGAGCACTGTTTCCCAATTACCCAATAACCTGAGAAACTCCAGATCGTGCATATTTTAGCCAACAAAGGCCTAAAAGCCACAGACCTCGATATAACATGTCTCTGTGTCACATTTTACTGAAGGAGCTCCAGAGAAAATGCAGCTTCACAGAATGGAAGCACTGGAACCATGATACCATTGCAGTGGGACAGCAGTGGACTACAGCTTTTATATCATATGGGGAAAAGCAGAGAAAGCAAAGTAATAAAACAGAAGTTAAGGCAAATGAAGATCCCTCAATCTTTTCACAAAGGCCTTAGAATACAGGTACTGTTACTATAAGGAATGACAAAAAGAAACTTGGGAAAACAAGCAGATTCATATTTTCACTTCTACATTTATATCCCCACCAAAACTGCAGAAGTCAAAAATGTTTTTCTACAGATAAAGGCTTCCAAAAACTTAAAGAGGAATTACCTTACATGGTTCTGGTAATATACTGCCACAGTTTAAGAAATACTAGCTGTATGCAAGGCTCCCTGGAGGGCTTTTTTTTTTGGTATCTGTAAATCCAGATATATCATTTGAATACACTTCTCTCTAGATGGTATGTCTTTAATAAATGAAGAATATCTGTAGAAGCAACAGCCTCTAGGGGAAAAAAAAAAAAGAACCATTTCTCTCTCGATTTTCTTTCTTGTATCAAATTTATCAAATGTATCTTTATTTCCTTAGAAGTTACTTGGCAAATGTAACTTTGTATCCCATTGAACAAGAAATGGGATCACCGAGCTCTATTTCATTAGCAAACTGTGCCTGGATATACTTGAGTGGATATAATCACAAAATAATTAAACTTCAATGTACAGTTCATCACTGTATGCCTGCTACTTTAAACAAAGAAATATGCACCACAACTGGAGAAGGGAAGTGTTAAATGGCATTTAAATTCACTTTAATCTACTAAAGAAAATAAGCAGTAACGAGAGGGATGGACAAGATATTACTATGAGGAGTACAAGCACTACATGGGAAAAAAAAAGCAATTCCCATTCCATTTTCATGAAATAACAAAGACACACGGATATTTGGGCACTTCCCAGTTCCAAAAGAAACTGCAATAAGAATCTTTAAAAATGTTGATGAGCTTGTTTTGAAAAATGCTGCATCTACTGATGAAAAAAAATGGAATTTGCTGGTTCTACAGGAACACTGAAAGAGACGCCAAAGGCAATTTTGCAAAGCTGTTGCAAATTTCCTTCAGCACAGGATGATTACTCCAGCTACTTCAGTCAGGAGTGCACTCTCATCTCGCCAGGCACTGAAGGAAATGTGGAAGAAGCTCTTCACATTTCTATTGTCTGTATGAAAGAAAAAAAACACATTTCTTCAATTCAGGGCATTAATTTCCCAAATGGCAGGGACAATACCGAAAGGCACCTGGCTTATGAGGGTCAGTCTAAAGCAGAGGTGATGCTGCCAGGAGTCTGCTGGCAGATGCAAACAGATACCAACAGGCTGCCAGGAAGAGCAGCACAGATATCCTTCAGCTTCCCCCAGCTTTTCTCCAGACTGCAACTGCCAGAGAGTGAAGGGAAAAGAAAGGATACCAAAGCAGACATTTAGAAGGCGAGATGAAGAGGGAACACAAGGTGAAGTATGCAACAGCTATAAACACAACAACAACAAGGGAAATACTGATCTACGGGTCATTTGTTAGTGTTCGTGCTGTCACTGATGAAACATTTACTGGTGAACTGTGGACCATGGGAAATACTACATAAAAACTGCTCCTGACAAGCATTTCCATGTTTGAAAAAGTAGGTCCAGCGTGACATTTCCTGTTGGTATTTAAGAGTTATAAAAATCCAAAAGAAACACTACAAAAATTTCCATGTTTCACTTCATTCTTTTCCCTAGAGTTCTTCAAACACAATACAGGCTTTTTTCTGCTATGGCTTTCTGCAGTGTCAGAAGAGCCTGGCTGAAGGAAGTCATGAAGGAACAGTACAGGCAAAACCATCTGTAGTGTTCAGTCTATTGCCACTGAAGTATCTCGGAAAAGACCTTCCTAATATAGTTTGACAGACTGTGTTCACAGTATCTCAGATACATTTTTCATCTTCAGTCTAAACAGAACATACAAGGTTAAATTTTATTTAATATTTTTCTCTGAAACTGTTCACATTCATAGTCTTCTAAGGCATTGCTTGATAAAGAAAGCAGAAACAAAGTTCAAAGCTTTGTAGCCTCTGCATTTTGTATTTGTTATGCAATTCCAATTCACCATTAGAATCACCTCTCATATATTCAGTATGGTCACATTGTACTGTGCTTCTTCTTTGTTTTTTTCCATTTTTTCTTTTTTAAAATAACACAAAATACACATAAAAAAAAAAATTTTAAAAAAACCCCAAAAAAAAAACAAACAAAAAAAAAAAAAAAAAAAAAAACACAAAACCAAAACCAAACCAGAACACAACACCAAAAACTCAACCATATAAACAAAACAAAACCAACCAACCAAACCAACAAAACCCAAACAAAACTAACCAACCAGTTTGGAAAGCTGGAGATAAATTTCTTTATTTTTGAACTTACACCATGCCTTTTTTAATTAGGAGGCTTGGAGATACAAGGAGATGACCTAATGGGTACCTATCTTTAAAGTTACCATTTCTTTCACAGATCTACATAAAAAGTTTGCCATTAAAACCAGAGGATAAATAGTGTCCACTCACAACCCAATTATTAAAGCAATATCCACCTGTTTAGGTCTGTGAATGCTCAAGAAAATACAGTCACCTTTACCTGTAGCCTAGAGGTATTAATAAGCACCTGCTACACTCCGCCCTGCCTTACCTAACAACATAACTGCGGGTTGCAACACAGCTCTTTGCTCAAGCCTTGTGAAAATAAAGAAACAACTTCTGGCTTCAAAGCATTACAAGCAACAGATTATGGTTTTTCTCATACTGGAGACAGGTTGCACAGATACTGTGCTTTTTAAACACAGGTTTTGAACGTGCAGATTGCTCAGCACCTTTTGGGGACGGGGGATAGACGCTGAACGACGGCTACAGAAAACTCACGGAAGATACGTTATACTGAAAGGTCACATGTGTATCACTAAAAGTGCCTCATACTCTTCCTTTTTAAAAAGTGCCCTTAAACATACACTATACAGAAACCTAGACTATAATACATGCCATGAGGGGCTCTAAGTTACTTTAACTTTGGATTGCAATTTTCTTTTTTATTTATTGCAATACTTTTCATATAAAACATAAAATACAGCAATTAAACAAACAAGCATACCCAGAAACCTGTTCCTCAGCCTCAGGTCTCATGTCCACAAGAAAACTGCACCATTTCATGTCAAGCCTATTTTCTTTAAAACAGATTTTCACTGGATGGCTAGTTAATTAGGAGTTGTCTAAACCTATTTTAAAACTAAAACATGCCACTTTTCAAACAGATTAAGCTAACTTTACCTCTTATTGGATAAGATTTTGATAAGGACTATTTATGCAGAGAAGCCTTCTCAATTTGTAAGTAATAAATTGCAAACCCTTCTATTTTAGAATTATAAAATCTAAGAAAAAATACTTAAAAAAAAGTCTGCTGTTACCAAAGGAAGTATTGTACACAATGTCACTAAAAATACTACAATTAATGAATTACGAAGCTTAAAAGCAGTTCTAAGTATCAATACAAACAACTGCAATTTTAGTCTTCAAATTTTTCTTTTACAGAACTTGTCACTGCAGAAGTGTCCTTTGGTAGGTTCATTCTCTTTGTGAGCCTCAGGCATAAAAAACCCCAACATGTAAACAGCCCTATCTACAGTATGTCAGCTCCCCGTGCTTTAAACAGCATACCTATCACTATCATTCACATGCTAAAAAAACAACTCTGGCTTTTCTGTGTAAAGAATTTCAGATTTGAGACCACATGCTCCTACATGGCACCCCATCCTCTTTTAGAGTAAGAGGCAGGTCCCAATCATAGCTTCATAAAGGCTGTTACACTAATATTTAATATGGGAGCACAGATGCAAACATAGATAATTTCAGGTTAGACACATTATCAGAAATAAATACTTGTTTAAAGTTCTGCCAAACATTTCTGATTTGTTCTCATTTTCCATACAAGCTGTCTACTTCAGGATTTACTCTTACAGGACTATTTCATCCAGAAGATAAATCCTTCAATGAGGATCAAAAAATGCACATGGTGCTTTGTCTGTGGAAAAAGTCTCCTTTTCTGTGATTTCAGATGCTCTAACATGGCATCCTGTAGGGCAAGTGCCTAAAATGTGTCAAGAGGTGGCCTCTCTCCCTCTCTCTTCTCATTCCTGCAGCCAGGTCTGACCTAGTTAGGAGTTTACCAGGGAAGAAGGGAAGAGTATCACAATTCATGCATGCTCAGAAGTGTGAGAATTTAACAGCTGAAGTCTCTCAAGCTGCCATAACTTTCTCACAATTCTTAGCACTGACCCACCTATATAAGGCTATATATATGCATATCCACAAACCAAATAAGCATTTTCTAACCCATGACTATGAAGGGCTGTGTCTGTCTGGTTGCAATCTCAGTTCAGTCTCTCACTACGTAATGAATTAAGAGAGTCTTTAATTATATGATCACGTGATATTTTTTTTCCACGGACCTATCTCAGTCAGCACACAGGAAAGACCTGCTCTGGGGATGAATCACTGCTGGGCAGCAGAGGAGGTGGTTGTCTGCCTCACTGCGGAGCAAGGAAAACATGTAATTCAAAGACCTGCTTTCAGGCAGAGAGAAGAGATTCTTGGCTGAGTTGGATGTTACCCTAAAGAGCTCCATTCTAACTATCTCTCTGCCAAAGACTTACTGTTTGATACCTGTCATATTACTTAAATACAGTATTTAAAAGAAATGGACGCTGGCTCTCATTTCCGAGGTATCAGCTTCAAGAAACTAATGGCAGGTCTGCAGAAGTGCTACAGCACTGAAATTAGTGTGAGCTTTTCAGTATGGCAGGAGGCCAACAAGGAAGCAGACAGATCTGGATTTCGGCCACTACCTCAAGATCATTATGCAATGCAGCTATAAAAACTCAAAATCTTTAAGCACCCCTGCCTGGCTATGTTGAAAGGCCTGTAGCTGACCTAAGATACTATTGATCTACCTTCTCTAAAACAAAGAGAACTGAATATTTCGGGGATTCATCTACCCACTCACACCCAAGGCCATACTAGAGACCTTCAGAGAGGTTTAAAGCTAACAGAGCTCTTCATTTACCTTAGTAGCAAACTGCAGTTTAAGGACATGAAGACACAGGCTTAGGAAGGGATTCTACGAAGCAAACAAATTACTTAGGCTGAAGGAGTATAAAAAAAATTTGTAAAACTCAGTAACACTGCATGTCAGAAAAGTCACCAAAGAAACCCCAACCTTTAGGCTAAAGTTATGCTATATTGAGATAAACCCTACAGTGAAAAAGCTAGAAGCAAATCATTGTCATTTATTCCCTGCTCAGTATTTATACCATTTCCCAGTTGCGCTGGGGGAGGGACCTTTCCTGCTACAGCTTCAGCTATGGCATTTATTGTTGCTCATACCTGCTGGCTAGTGGAAAAAAAAAAAAAAAAAAAAAATCTGCACTATTTATAATGCTTCCCTGCTAATTTGAAAACTATTACAGTGACACAGGCATTATAACTTTTTAAAATACTATTTTCAAGACAACGCATCATTTTTAAAGTTCACCTGGGTATTAGAGAAAAGGAATTCTCCTGTAACCAGCCCTTCAGGTTTGAGTGTTCTTTATTTTCTAAGAGTCCACCTAAGTCAGATAAAAATTTTTTTTTTTCTTCATTTCTTCCTGTATCTATGATCAAAAGTACCTGGAATCTTGCCAAAAGCCTCACAATTAACCACCACTACAGAACAGACTAACATATTTCAGAAGCCCAACTTCCTGATGCATCCTCCTCCAAGACTCCTGGCAGCTGCAAATCTTTATCAAACAATTTATTCTGGAATATGAAAACACAGAAGGTAATTCTTCAAAACAAAGTATGTATATATGTTTAAGAAGTTACATAATAGATTTCTATAAGACTTATCTAAACCATAGTCTAAGTTAAACCTCTTTCTACAACACACTTGAAAATGGATTTGGTTTTATTGGAGAGGGAGGAAATTGTTTGTTTGGGGTTTTTTTTGTTGGTTGAGTTTTTTTTTTTCTTTTAATAAATGGCACAGTGAAACTGGACATGCAAAAACACTCCTTTTTTTCATTGTGTGTAGAGCTTTTCCATCTTTGTTTTTTTTTTTCCTAAGTATATCAAATAAATACCAGGAAGCACCATTCTCTGTAATCTCAGTTAAAATACACAGGAATCCAACCTCTTATCAATAATCACAAATATGCAAGCATTCTCTTTAGCAGGAACACAGATAATCCTGTACTACCACAGACCACACATCCACTCTAACCAAAATAATAAGATATGTACAACAGAAGCTGAGGGAATTTTAAAATTGCAGACACAGATATTCCTTGAAAACCGCAGCATCTGCTATTGAAATTAGCTGCATCTATTGGAAACCTTCTGACAGCACAAGAGACTTCAGTTCATACAAACTTTTCACCAAAAACATATTTGACAATGGGTCATTTTTAAAACAGAGAAAAAAAATGTCAACTGAATTAACCAGTGTTTCCTGTTTTAATTATGTTCTTACCATTCAGAAGAAATAATGCACAAAATATTTCCCTAAGCCAGGGTCTTTTTGGGTACTGCTAGCATGATGTTTGATCTCTCTGAGAAGGCAAATGCATACTGATTTTGTCATTGAATCCCAAGACATCATAACCTGCCAAGTCTCCTCTCCTATCTCCTCCTCTCTCAGCCCCCTCACTAACAGTACTTAACTGTAGACTTCAATGCTCCCTACTTTTCTTCTTATACTTTTCTGTTTCTCCTTTTAGTCTGAAGGTAATTTATAAACAGAAGAAATAAAGCCTGGTTCTTCACAAGATGCGTTTTTCCCATTCTCTCTATTATACCCTTTCCATTTATTCCAAGATTTAAAAAAAAAATTAAAAAAAATTCAAGATTTGGATCACTTGCACTGACCCACCATTACCAGACTTGTGCATTAACCATCATCTGTGTACCTCATCAGCTTTACTGCCTTCTGTTTAAACGTTGCTTTCACTGTTGCCACAGTTAAAAAAGGAAAGAGGGACTGTTGGATCATTTCAGTCTATTCACTGCGAATGGGTAAGGCGAGCAGGCAGATCAAAAATAATGTCTTTCTGGCTGGAATCCTCCCAAAAAGAACATCAAGCCATTGCAAGTGTAACCACACAGTCCTTCCAATCTTCTTTCCCTGGCTTCCCTTTCTCACTCTGTAGAGATGCAAATGTTTCCAACCTTACTTTAAATATACCTGGTTTCAGACCAAGAATAGGATCACATAAGGCACAACAAACAAAAAAAGAGCAAGTTCTCTTCAACTCTGAAACACTAATAGTTCTCCCACTGATTTAATTTCAGACACTTTCTCTAGCTTTAAGTAGCAAAAGTTTAGGCCTGTGGCCATTGAGCAGATAGAGCTGCAAATATTCCAGTGGTCAGCAAGCCATGGAGAGAGTTTAACACCAGAGGACTTTTAATCTCACCACTGGCATATTAAGAATGCTGAGGAAGTTTCATGTTCCTATATATGACACACCTTATTAGCTAGAGAGTTTACACTATGCTGTCATCAAGAGAAATTTTAATAACGTCCTTTCACAAGCAAACCAGAAATTCAACTAAACAAGGATTCTCGTTTGTTTAGTGTTTATCCCCGCCCAATTAAATGAAAAAACCCCTATAAATAATAGTCTGAAGCCTACAAAACCACAAATACAGTACAAAACAAAAGATGTGAAATCATACTGAAACCACACTGAAATATAAATTTTTGGCCCTAATATATGCTGTACAATAAGAAATGTTTCATTTAGGATTCCTGCAATTTCAAATGTAGGAATTCACAGAAATATGTTGTGAATAATAAATCATAATTATTTCTGATCATTTTGATAAAAAGAAAAAAAACCAAACAAACAAAACACAACCAACCACACAACAAACAAACAACCCAAAACATTTTCCCTACATCAAAATTTAGCTGCATAATGTGATTAAAAAAAAAACTGCAATTTTACAGCTAAATGTAACTTTGAATTCAAAGCCATAACAGACAAACTACAGTTCAAGAACTGCTGCATTAGTATTTTTTTAAATGGAATAAAATAAAACATCAGATTTCACCCACTGGCTTATATTCCCCACTTTTAACATTTACTTAAAGACTAGGCAACATAGAGTAATCATAAAAACTTTATAAAATTCAACATGTTCCAAAGAACAACTGAAAGCTAAAAAAATGTTGTGTCTAGGAGTATTTATTACATGCCTTCATGCTCTCTTCCTGAGAGTGACATCACAGCAGCACAAAACCTCAAAGAAAAATGTGTGGGGCTGGCTTCATATATACTCGAACTGCACATGGAACAACTTGGTTTCTGCTACTGGATTCTACGAGAAAAACTTCATCTAGGTTACAAAACTGTCTCAGAATCTCTGGCATAAGACTTGGAATCAAAGCAGAAAAGTTAACAAAACAAAACAAAAACAAAAACAAACAAACAAAAAAAAACCCACCCACAACAACAACAAAAATTCCAAACAAACAAACAAAAAAACCCACAAACCACCACACCAAAACATTCTGCATGGAAAAAACAAACCTTTAAAAATAATAAATAATAAAATTCAAAAGGGATTTACAACCAGAACATGAAGTGGAAACTGAAGAAAGGTACATTTTACATCTCTATTAGAATGACTTGCAATGAAAAGAATGATTTTTAAAAACCTCTTGTCATAAACAGTTCAGCCTTTTGCCTACAGTCTCAATTTCTGATGTTACCTACTTCCCCCAAGAAGTTTCACTGCCTAAGGCTGTGGATGGGAACCAGAAGGAAGATCATCCTAGTTCCAGGCCAAACACTAACAGTACAGGCCACAATAAATACCTAAAAATATGATCTGAACTTCCTATTAACTGATGAGCCTTTATTCTTTTCCCATAGAAAGAATTTGCTCTAGCAATCATTACCAAGTGGCTCCCAAACATCAGCAAGGTAATCTGCCCAGACATATCTCAGTTTCCAGTCAGGGACTGGAAACGTTATGAAAAACAAAGGCACATTTCAAAGGTGTTATTTGAAAAGCATTAAGACTAATAACTATTCATATGGGATAGAAGAAATAATTATGAGAATATTGTACGAGAACTATGTAATGTTTTGGGGCACAGCATGAGTTACAGCAATTATATTCAAATACATCTGGCCCCTTCTGGGAATGGTCTGGAATAGCCTAGTCCCAACATGCTAATACAGAGAGCAAAATCTGTTGATAACTTCAGTTCAAGTGATCAAAGAAAGAAAAAAGGACTTTCTTGAATGTTTACCTCAAAGACACACATCTAGATACACAATTGAGATGACAAAGACAGAAGCAAATATTGCCAGACACACAATTCTAAGATGTTTCTTTTCTGTGGCAAGCTAAGCTTCACTAGCTCCGTGTCTACCAGTGCTCAACTCCAGATTACCCCTGCTTACCTATGATCACTCATCTTTCTGAGAATGACTAACTAGTTCACAAATTTATAAACCTACTCTAGAAAGATATGGATACGTTGCTGATGACTGACAACCAGTGGACATCCTCTGAAAATGAGCAGCAGAGTTCTGAGTGATACAAGGTAAAGCCAAACCAGAACAACTCAGCCACCAGGGACATTATTTGTGCTACAGCAGAAAATTAAGAATTATCTCATCAGCACAGGGGTTGCTGTGTGAGCAGAGCAACACTTGGCACTCTTTCATACATCTAGGGAATGGGATTTTGAAGTGCAAGAGGAAAATAAAAATTAGGTAAACTGCCTATCTAGAATACATTGTTTATCCCATTTGTATGTATGGTTTCTGCTACTCACATTCTAATGTGTTTCCTGTTTGGACTGAGCCAAAAAAAAAAAAAAAAACCAACACCAAAAAAAAAACCAACACCAAAATATCATATAAAAATATGAAGAAGGAAGTTTGTAATACTTATAGAATGGCAGTTTGGCAGTTTTATGTCACAGTACTTAAACCTATGAAATTGACACCTAAACAACTTATCTGATACTGAATTTTAAATAGAACCTGGAACAAAGAAGTATATTCTATACAAAGGAGATACGAAACTAATGCTTCAGCCCTCCAGAGATACAAAAATGATCACATTTTTCCTCCCAAGCTGCTTTTTAAAAAATATCTATCAATTCATATTTTACCACGTTAATCCTGGTGCTCATAATTAGTCTGACTTGTGCTCAGGTAAAGTAAAAATGGTGCTACCAATAGGTGCCTGGATTCTGCTTATCTAATACTCAGGATGCAAGTGTAAGGAGTTAACAAAAAGAAGCAATGAAACAACATCACTGCAATCAGGATTTATTACTTCTGGAAATATACACAAACAGAAGCTTTCATGCTCCTTTTCTGGGGTCCACCAATTCATTTTCTCCCCCAGATTTGGATTTTTAATATCATCCAAGCCCCAAGAAAAGGAGCATTTACATTAGTCATCCTTTTTTCTCCAGTTCTACTTTGTTGACAGCTGATTTCGGCCGACTTGACTAACAATAGCCACTTGCAGGAAGTAGCTAGATTGAAAACATTATTTTCCTTGGGTCAAGGAAGTAACTGGACACCACAGCTCAGAGAAGGGGGACAGGGAGAAGAAGTATATATATATATAAAATCAAAGTTCAAATATTTACTGCCTCTTATGCCAGTTCAGTCACCCATATTAAAGGCATCCTTCAATAGCTTCCTCTAGATGCCAAAAATTGCAATTTTCTTTCAAAACAAAAAGCCTAATCTAATTCTCTTCAAGGAAACCTACCTCCACCCCATCACATACAGTAAAAGAAACTTGATGGGACCTTCCCTCAGCTACAGGCAACATAAAATGATCTGCAATTGCAAAAGAAAAATGAGGACAGTTACGTGGATTGATGTGGCACACAAATGTATTGACACAGACAGAAGAAAGGCTATTCACTGCCAAGTGAGGAGTTCTGAGTAAAAGCTTCTGTTGAGAAAGCAAAAGACTTTTCTCCTTCAGTCTTTTCAAAGCTGTTTCTGAATGCAGACATTACAAGATCTTTCTCTTCAGGTAGGATTTTCTAGTATACTACTTTTCTTCCAAACATTTTCCAAGTAAATAGAAGAACGATGGACTACACTGCTGCTACTCCATCTAAAGCCAAAGGATCTACAACAACTAGACAGTAACATGACATCTTTTTACTCTGCTAAGCTGCGCTACAGGAACATAATAAAAAATAGTAATAATAATAAATAAATAAATAAAAATAAAAACAAA